>JANJYP010194162.1:0-10809 GCA_024605115.1 Rastrelliger brachysoma
AATGTATTTGTGAGTGTAGTAAGCTCTGCATGCTTTTTATCAGAATGTTTCATTGTTCAATCCCTACATTTGAGTCGTGCTTCCTCCCTGTCTCATACCACCGCTGTGCCCTTGACGAAGGCACAAAACTCCCCTAAACTGCAGATAAGGCGGCCTCCAGCTGTAAAAGTGTGTAACTATGTGAGAGAGGACGCTGTTGTGGTTGAACAGGAGAATTCGTGCTCAGCAAACCTACCTCAGATAAGCAAAGACCATAATGAGAAACCTGTATGTTTTTACAAGCAGTTTTTAGTTGATATAAGAGTTAAGGGTGTAACCTCATTCCTGTCTCTAATGAATGACTAGACTGACTATATAATGAGTTGGCTGTGACTTTAAGACATATGTAACATATTTATTTTATCTGCTCAGTCATGAAAACATAAGCTATTCTATAAAAAGCTCTTTTCGATGTACAGATTTAGTATCTTACATGCGTAGAATACAGAAAGATCTTAAGATCTAGATGTTTTGCTTTAACATAGCCATTAAGTAATGATGAAAATACTAACCACATGTTAATTTGTTGGAGTTTGATTTGGCTTATTGTAATGTGAGATCAGAGTACCTTTTTATGTCCCGCCAAAGATGCAGTCATGCACTGTGCTCCCCCAGTCTTTCATGTTATGACTGGGTTCTGCAGGTCTATAATTAGCCGGGTTTTTGGGTCGACCGTAGCGTTGCTGCTGAACCAGCGACGATGCCAGACTCTTCATTATGCAAAACGTGTTTTGTGTGCTAAGGCCTAATTGATTCTGAATGAAGCATGCATTATTGATGAGCCAACACAAGTCTCTTTCTCTCTTTCTGCTTCTGTTTCTCTCTGTATACAAGATGTTTCTTTCGCCCCATACACCTCTTTCTCTTCCTGTAGTATTTTATAATCATCCCATCTGATGTGCTCTATTAGCATCTAAAAAGGCAGCTCAACAGGATCTGCATGAAGTCTTTTTTTTTTTTTTTTAAGAAGACATAACCAGTGTTACTCCTGACCCCTTATTAGCCAAACCAGTGACCTAAGGCAGGCTTTAGGTTAGTGAACCTGTAATCCTCAACACCAAATCTGCTTTGCTGTAAGTCTCTTTACCTCCAGGGACCCAACAGCTTGCACTTAACTGGCAGTGCATATCAGGCATGCAGCTGAGCGTATGCCCGACATTCACTTTATTCACCTGCCCACCCTGCAGGGAACTCATCTAGTCTTATAATAGATGCAAAGCTTTGGGGACACTAACATGTTTTTGCCACATTTATAGCAATGTAACTTATTATTCACTTTTTGATAGATGTTTCAGATTGCTATAGCCACACTGCAGAAACAGTTCAGTATTTGTCTGTTTAGCTGGGTTGTTTGCTGGGGAAAAGGTGAGAAAAGCACCAAGACTTAAGGTGCGATGTCTTGTTGAGTTCATCAGCTTTGACACGTGTGAAAGTAAACAATTTTTTCTCATCAGATTTTTTTAAAAAGAAAAATATTATCTGGTTTAAGTTTCTTGAATGTGAACAGTTCTTTGGTATCTTTGGGTTGTGGGCTGTCGAACAGGACAAAACAAAACATTTTCGGTTGCACCTTGGGCTTTTGTTTAATTGTAATTAACACTTTCACCATATTATGATATATTATAGACCCAACAAGTAATTAACTAATGAAGAAAAGAGTGGACAGAGTAATCCATCATGAAATGAAGCATTAGTTGCAGGTTTAGCTTAAAGTTTATAACTTCATAAACATACATCATTTTCAAAAAGTGTTATGAACCCTAAGTGGAGCAGAAACAAAAGGCAGCGATATGAGCGCCATTCTTCTTTGTCAGTCTTTAACTAAAAGAAAATGAAGGTGTGAACAACACACGTATCAGGGTGAGGGTGCACTGACAGCTTGTCCTTGAACTAGAGGACACAGGTTCAAGGTATTAAATCCAAAATTGTGCTGAAGTTTCCTTTAGCAAGTCACTGTATCTGTATGGCTCTGGCAGTGCTGCTCTGTGTAGGAGAGCAAACAATAGGACTTTTCCCTACAGGGATCAATAAAGTATCACATTGTCACTATTACCCACTGAGCCACACTGGCAATGAGACACCCAACCCCAGTAATGGTGGAGTCATGCGCTACGCATTGAGCTACACGGGAATTCAATCCCTTAAACTGGCAGTGCTCAGCCACTCTCAACTTGTTGTTCTGTAGAGGAAAACCATGTAGGAGTCAACCTCTGTCAGGGGAGCGGAGACAGTCGCTCGTGCTGTGATCACAGTGTCAAATGCTAAGTCGCTCTCCTGGCTGATCCTGTGTCACCTCTCTCTTCTCACTGCTCTTAAAATACCCCAACTCTTCAGAGATAAGTCCGCTGTTGTACAGCAGCGCAGCGATAAGCCAGTAGATGACATAACTGCCAATTGCTTCTTCTTGTCAGTTCAGTGTGTGTAGTCTATTTGTGTTTCGCTGCAAGGAAAAGACAACTGTAGCGTTACTTATCTGGCATAATGAGTTACTAATATCATTTGGGTGCAGTTTCCTTTGGTCTGAACTACATTAAGAAAGTTTGTGTTGCATTCACACTGGCAAGCATTTAACTAAACCAGAAAGTCAATAACATATTTCTATGATTAACTTTCTCTGGTTGTTGTTCGATATTCGTGAAGAAAGGTTGTAATATTAGCTTATTGCAGTCGAGCTACAACTAACTATGCTTTTCATCATGAGTGAATCTGTTATTGCTTATGTATTAGTCATTATAACATTTAAAAATTGTAAAAATATCCATTACTATTGCCCAGAGTTTAAGGTGGTGTGCTCTCCTGTATCTAGAAGAAACGTTTTTAAAGAAAACTTTCTTTTAATGACTACTTGACTAATAAGGTTGCTGTGTGACCTCAGTTTCTGCTTTCTGTAAAATGTCAAAATACATTTGTAACCATGAAATCAAATATTTTAGGGTCTGCTGCATCTTGTTTAAATTACATTTTCATGACTTGTCTTTTTCTTTCGAGCATTCATGTGTGCAGCATCTAGTACAGCATCAGCTCATATGCCATGTTTTCCCCCTAAACTCAACCTTCAGGGTTTGAATACACAGCTTGAAGCATTTTAGGTTTGGATGCAACCGTAGCTCACACTTTTGTGGTAGTGGATGAAACACCGCTGTGTTTTCTTTATGGACCCTGTATGTATAATTTCTGGTTTTGGTGCCTTCTAGTTGTTGTATCAATTAAGATACTACAGCAGACATCATTGCTTGCAAAATTGCTACACATAAAGGCTTAAAATGAAACGTTCCTAACCAGTAGCTGTAGTCAGACTTCGCTACTGGATGTTTAAACTAAGCTCCAAGTTAGTGTGTCCAGTTTAGTCTCAGCATGGCATTCTTAAATGAAGTTATAGCACAGTTGTGGTTGATTGCTTGCTGCCCTGGAGGGTCTCTCTCACTCAGCTGTAGGATCTCCCCCATCCCATAACCCCCATCTCTCTGCAACAGGGAGTCCTCACCACCTCCCACGTGAGGCTTAGCTACATGGGAGGCAGTGAGGACTGAGGCTCTGTGGACACCGCAGTGTTGGATGGGATGCGGATGTGACTGCTGGACATGAGCCAATAACACACACAAAAACACACCCACCATACAGTGTCTCTGGATAGCACGGTTCATTTAAAAAGCCTTTGCATCACCCTGAAAGATTTGATGCCATGCATGATGCGCGACTTGAAAGAGGCTGTATATGTAACTAGGAAACAGCCTTAGGAAACATTATATTGAAATGTTCTCAGCAACATGTGTTTAAAATTGAGGAAACTGCACATTGCATGCTTGGGTGCTCAGATGTTTTAACCTCTCAAAATGTTAGTGATGTAGCTGCTGATAAAGTATTTTTCAAAGAGAATGACTTTATCTTTTTAGAGACTGTATTGAAACTGATCAAAATACAACTTGCCTTTACTAAAAACTTAAAAATGAAGTTGCAAACATGAAAAAAATTCCTTGTAAAATAAACAAAATGATGTGCAGCGCCAAAAATATGTTTGACGTCAGCTCTAACAATTGAAAGTGCACGATGAAGTAAAATGCTTATCTCTCTAAAGCATATGCCATACAACAAATAAGTCCTGACACGCAAGATGAATTGTTAAAGGACACGTTTGCATACAGACTATTTGTGGAATTCATGTCCGCATTTGTAGACAATGAGGATATTTAGTTTTAAAACGTAGTGAAGCCTCATGTTTGTGCATGAATGCACTTGTCAAAAAAAAAAAAAAAAAAAAAGAAAAGGGAAAAAGGTCGTCATGACTAAGTGTTTTATTTCAGAAATGCCAACACTGCAATGTCCTTGCACAAGCCGGCCACACCAGTGAGCTGAAGATAATCAGAAGACCATGACTTCATGCAGGAATGCACAATATTCAACATTAATGCACAAAGTACTTGCTTGATGTGACAATCCATCACTTTTATTGAACAGTGTGGACTCTGGAGCTCATACTCCAGTAATTAAAAAAGTTAGAAAACAAATCCATGAGTTCCTGCGGTTCTTCTTTTAGTGGTCAATAGACTGTTTCTGTAAACATTATTACATCTTTAAAAGCTTTGATACAGAACACAGCTGAATACTCTATTGTCTGTGTTACTCCTGTTGCTGGTATGGAAACGAATGCTCACAACACATCACCAGGGCCTATTGTGTACTGGCTTTCAGGTGCCATTGTTTGGTCGACCAACAAGGAAACAAAATTGCTATAAAATTCTTATTTGTTGTTGTGGATGTTCTTATTGACAAAACTAATGCACCATTTCCTGATTTTTTTTTTTTTTTTTAAATAGCAGGAAATGGAAATGGTGTCAGGAGTCATGTCTTGTTTACTATCTCCGAAGTGTTACTAGCACAGCAGCTTTTCTATCAACATGCATTTAGATTGTTTTTTTTACTCACCACCAGTTCTTTCTAAACTTGTAATAAACAGATTTAACGTGTTACTCGACTTCTGTCTCCAGTCGTAACAATAACTGACAGCTGTTTCTTTTCTCTCTTCAGGGAAATGAAGCCAGTTACCCCCTGGAGATGTGCTCACATTGTAAGTATTTTGCATGTTTGCTTGCATCAGGTGCAAAGTTGGTGCATTTTGTCTTGTGATTAAATTTAGTGAGAAGATGACAGCCTGTTTATGGTATTTTATTTGTCAGTGTGATTGATACTGTTATTAAATTCTCCTAATGAGCCAAAAACAGACATTATTATTATTATTTGAATATTTTCTCAATTATGTCTCCAAAGATTTTATCTGTAATGACCAATATATGTCCGGGAAGTTGTCATTTTGAAACCAAACTCCGATCGTATTCTTGGTCGTGTTTACAAGATGTCTGCCCAGTAGACATCTTTTGAGCTCCTCAGCATTCTGGAGGAGGAGAGCCGAGGAAATGACTCACATTTCTTCTTTGACTGCCTCTTTCACCTTTCCTACCTGACGATACATCAACACAGTATCTTGACCCAGCGATGTTGAAGAGTCCTCAGAAACGCTGATTTTCTCACTGTCTCACTTGGCATGTTTTACAGTGGGAGGCGGAGGCGAAAAATGGGTCCACTGCTGCATGCGTCTTAATGAGCATTGAGACTTCGACAGGTCCCTCTGTGGTGTATGCTTCAGGGACCACGCTGCTGTTTAGATTGGCCTCATCGTGTCTCTGAATCAGATTCACATGCGAATAATTATTTTGACATCAGGGCTGTGAAATTAATCTTTGAAGTTTTTGGTTCAGCATTTAAGAAGCTGTTGTTTGAGATAGTAAAATACAATGTCAAGGCTGGCTTTCATCTATGGACTTCTTTTGACAGTGTGGAAGCGAAACCTAGGTTGTGTGAGAAGTTAAAACATTTACTTTTATTTAAATACTTGTTCTGCTTATATTTTTTTGCTTTTTAGCGGCAGAAGAAATTATAGAGATTGATTGCTGCATTTTACACTATAACAGAACTGCTTTATTATACTTGCTGTATAATACTTGCTGTAGCTAGCCCTGACATATGTCATTGAATTGTGTACATTATAGGAGTGAGCAGACAATATCAGTAGGGAAATTGTCTGTGGTGATAGTGAGATGTGTGTTCTCTATATTGAGGTTTAGAATTTCCTGATCACTGTAAGAGATATTTGCAATACCTAAGTTTGTACACAAGCTTGAAACTAACATACAAAATGATGAAGAATACATAGCAGCATGACGAGAGCTGCAAGAGAAGCTGCTGACTGTAGAGCACTGCCACTTCTTCACAACGTCATCCATCTCCATCTTTTCTTATTGTTTCACAGCAGAAAATTAATACATTTAAGATTACCTTTGTGTTGTGTCGCAAAGTACCCTGATCAAGACGCACATACGCGCAAACATATTGAAAATGACACATCTTGTTAGAGTAAGCAGAGCCGTGGACACCGTGTGGCGTGTCCATACTTAGATTGTACTACTGTAACATCATAGGGAAACAGGACCTTGGCCTCCCAGAGCTTCCAGGCATTCCTCCACCAGGATTATGCCACCATGGCGAGGGGAGGTGGGTTTGGATGATGCATGACCCTGAACTGAACCCTTAAGGGACCTCTGCATTCAGTCTGCGATATTTACAGCTTCTCTCTCCGTTTCTCATTTTCTGCCCCTCCCTGTTGACCACAGTCTGCTCGTCTGTCTGTCTTTCGTTCTTCTTTTTTTTACTCTCTCTAGTTTTCTGCTTTCTTTTTCTTTGCGTGTCGATCAAGTACCAAATACAGAGTTAGATAAGATTGTTTAATTAATGTCTAACGTTTAGTCATTAAATCTTTAGACAGGTTGAAATATATTGAGATAAAAAAATGGTTAACTTTCAGTTTGGAAATTCGTCTCGATCAAACGTCCTCTCTTTGATTTCCCCTCTCTCTCTTTCTCTCTGTGTCTTTCTCTCGCTCTCTTTCTTTCTCCCTCTCTCCCTCGCTCTGTCTCTCCTTGGCTTTCTTGCTCTGTCTGGCTCCCTCCACCGACAGAGCAGCTGTTCAGCTCATCAAGTGTTTGGACAGGCAGGCGCACTGGCTGTGAAGAAACCAGCTTTGGCCTGCTGGTAACATAGATTCACCTCAACCTTATCCTCAATGAGAACCTGCAAAGTCTTAACGCCCACTCACCTCTACCTGCTGTCAGACAGTTGTTTGCTGATGTAGATAAGAGCATTATAATGAGGTTGTGTCTAAGAATTGCTTTGATAACATGGATTGTGAAATTAAGTGCATTGTTCTACACTGGAGGGGGGCTTTTCTAAAGGCCTGTATCCTCTTGTCAACGGCGTGTCTCACTGCTGTTGGCTTAGGCGAGCTTAGATCAGGCAAAATTTAATGGCCTACTTGTGGGAGCGTGCATAATTAGACACACAAACCACACAGACACACTAGTATGCACATTGCTACAGTGCATGCGTGCGCCCACTCTGTTCCGCCACTCTCTTCACCACACACACACACACACACACACACACACACACACACACACACACACACACACACACACACACACACACACACACACACANATCCTCTCAACACATCATGCACTCACAGAGTAACGCAACACAGCGCCTGAGACCATAGCAGGCCTGTCTGTAACCGCTCAAAATAAATGGCGGGCAGCTTGCTGGAGTTCCTTGTTGCTAGGGGTTTCCCTGAGGGCGGGAGCCAGAGCTACTGTTGGTGGGGGTGGTGGGTTGAGTCGGGGGTTTTCTTATGACTTCACGGCTATAAATATACACCATGGATGTGCTGCCCTGCTTCGTCCTGCGTCTCGTCCATCCAGGCAAAGCTGTACATTATCAGAGCGGTGAGAGCAATCAGGCTAATGCACAGTGCTCTCTTCTGTAGCGCACACACTCACACACACACTGCAGAGTGGCCTAAAGAGATGACTGAGGGAGTTTGAGAGAGAAGAGGTGTGTATGTGTGTGCCTCTTTAGTCCCACAAATTATTTGATTTCGAGAGCCACAGTAAAACAAGAGTCAGTTCTTTTCCTACTTGATGAAAACAGCAGAAAAGCAGAGCCGCCTTCAACTGGTTGCTGTGTTTAAAATGTAATATTAAACACAACTCAATATTGTTCTGTAATGAGTTTGAGTTTGGAGTGCAGCATCATACCTCCTCTTCAGAATTAAAACGATCCTTAAGAAAATTATGAAATTCTGTGTAATAACATAGAAATATTGGTAACAATATACAAAATGAGCAAATTGAATTACATGTAGTCGTATGTAAAGTGTCATGTTTCTTTATATGTTATCAGCTAATTCAGAGATTTGGTTGTGTGCTTTCATAAGATTTAGGGACTTATGAGTGACACAGTCTACAAATAACCATCAGAAGTGAATCAACAGAGGCTGTGATTTCCTGACTTTTAGCCCACTATGAATCAAGGTCCTACATTCCCCCTAATGCAATTTAATAAGCTCTTCATCAAACTCTTTGTCTAGTGATTGCCAGTCACGATCAGCTCTCTCAACTTTTAAATGTCTTTAGTTTGTGGTTCAGTTTCTTGTTTAAAAAATGTAGTGTACGTGCCCAAGCTAAACTGCCTTCCTGACATCTTCAAAACAACTGTTTTTTTTTTCATGCTAAGCCTCAGGATTGTAAACCGATTTGTTTCCTCTTTCATGGTTTTGATCTCTGGCATTTTTTGGCATATTGCATCTCTGTGTTGCGTGCTGTTGTCCTCCAATATGTTCGACAGCACTCAGCATTCATTGGCTCAGCACAACCCCATTATGCTAATTGGCACAGTGTCATATGTCAAAACTGTGAAATTACTATGCTGTGCATGTAACCTTCTCATGTTTGCCTACCCTAACACCTTTATCTGGTGTGTTTGGGGTGCTATATGCAGCGCTCCCTCCCCTGCTCGCCTCATTTCAGGCTGCGCTATGTTAATGCAGTCACATGTCTCCATTAACGTCCGGGGTAAACTGTCTGAAGGTTGTGCACGCTTAAAAGGACACATTCAATAATGACGTTTTGGGAACATTGTGGGTTTTTTATAATTAAACAAAAATGGGGAGGAAAAGCCAGTTGCACTCAGCAGGTTTTCTGTTCGTACTGCTGTTCAATGGTTAGCTTGAGCTAGCTGACTCTTAGGTATGATAACACTGATGTCTGACTGAGCAGTGGTGTTTCCTCAAAATGAACCAAAACACAACCCTGGTATTAATCTTTATTACAGATACAACGGTTAAGTAATGTGAAAATCGATCTTTTTCAAATATTCTCCAATTCCAGTCATTCATTCATAAGTTTGTTTGTTTTGGGGGGTTTTTTTCGTCTTATGTGATAGTAATCTTTGGGTTTTGTAAACTGTGGCAGATAATTTTCTATAGAAAAAAACAATGCAATTAAATAAGAAGATCATCAGTTCAGTAACCAGTTATTAGTCACAGCTCTAATCCTGTCATAAAACTAGATCAAACATTTTTTCTTGCTTTAGTTCAGCCAGAGTTATTTCACTGTTTTATCAGCTGCACATGCATAGGAAGAAATCCATCCTGACAGATTGTTTGTAATTTGTGGTCTAAAAATTTAGCTCCAATACTTGACATGCACATTATTACAAAGAAGATAAGAGCACCGCAAACCGTACAGGATGCCAGAAAGAAAAGCTATTTGGCCAACCGTTATATTAAAGTGTGTGTGTGTGTGTGTGTGTGTGTGTGTGTGTGTGTGTGTGTGTGTGTGTGTGTGTGTGTGTGTGTGTGTGTGTGTGTGTGTGTGTGTGTGTGTGTGTGTGTGTGTGTGTGTGAGACTGAGAGAGAAAGAGAAAGGAAAAGAGACAGAGCGTGTGAACCTTCTGTGTGCAATCTAAGGCTGATGACATCTACATATGTATGCGTTTTCATCTGTACACCTCATGAACAATTATTTTAATGTTACTCCTTTGTGTGTGTGTGTGGGCTACTTTGGGGGGCTAACAGATTCCAGTTGCTTAGTAACACAGTTGAGAGTGCATACAGTGTTTATGAAAGTGTGTGTGTGTGTGTGTGTGTGTGTGTGTGTGTGTGTGTGTGTGTNGTGTGTCGTGCTATGCAGTGGAGTATGAGATTATCATAATCATCTCACAGTTACACAGGGTCTCCCTCAGAGCCGCTCATTAGCATAGCGGTGTGAGAAGCTTCTACTGTGCTGCCTCTCAGAAAAGCATTTCTGTCACGCAGAAACATTAGTGTTAATATCAGAAAGTGTCCCCTTCACTTTGCCATTAAATGAGACTTTCATCACTGAGTCTATGATATTTTAAGAAAACACACATACTGTATTGTATTTTGGCAAGAGTTCCATCTTTTTCTATACCTGTAGAACGTAAAAATTGCTTTCACTGAATCATCTTACACTCAAAGCAATACTATAAATGAACAAATTTAGCGTACAAAATAGGTTTTCAACTCCACTATCATATAAAGCCTGCAGCACTACTTTACCTTCATTATTAATGAACTAAAAACATGGGGCAGAGGTGTGTGCACTTGACTGTCACTTTGTAGTATCAACCACATCATCACAGCTCTCTCTACTGCCGGAGGCTCAAACATGCAGGCCTGACGCTAGAGTTTAAAAACACGTTCATCTCCTCCTCTGCAAGCAGAGGTCACAGAGGAGACTAGTGATCCTCAAGAGCAGGGTCTGTTTTTGCAGGTTTTATTCTGCCTATTTTAGAACTTCATATCAAATCTATCACTACACAACATGCTTATTGTAAGTTATTGTAAGATAGGAAAGGAAC
>JANJYP010194245.1:0-10797 GCA_024605115.1 Rastrelliger brachysoma
TACAGATGGGTCACTCTACAGTGATATTAAAACAGTTAAAAACAACAGCAACAAATTCTGTCACATTAACCCAGGAAAGCTGCATATGACTGATAAAAATCTGTAATTAAACAACAAACAAACTCTGTCACACTCACGCAGTAAAGCCATTGATCATGTGTGCATATTTGATGAGCACCAGATCCAGCCAACCACATCGTCTCTTCCTGCCTGTGGTCACTCCCACCTCCTTCCCTCGCGTTTGCAGCAGCTCCCCAATCTCCTAAAAAGACAAAAAGATGAGTGCATGAAGACTTTTCTATATATTTTTTTTATTTGAAATGCTTCCCAACGTTCAACATGACATTATGTGATGGTGAAATCAAGCAGTCACAGAAACTAAAAATATCCCATCAAAAAATGTTGTCTGCATACAAGCTTCAATTTTAGTCCCGAACAGGTGTCACAGACAGATTTATTGACCCAACAAATGAAGGTTACAACAGTTAGTTATTGGTAGCAGTGTAATAAGACTTCATCTGGGTGGCGCTGTTTGACAACAAAACTACTCAGTCACTTCACATATCCCATCATTGCACCATGTTATGCCCAAGTAGAGAAGGTAAATATTACATGAAAGGAAATTTATTTCACCAATGTTCTTGAGTCATTTAAAAAAAAATGTATGTCCTGTCTGATGGATGTTATGAGTTGTGGTGTGTCTTCTTACGTTGCTCTGCTCTGAAGGGAAAGCTCCGATGCCCACTCTGGTCGTGTAGGCCTTCACGACACCGTAAACCTCACCCACGTTCTGGGGCGGCATACCGAGACCTGTACACACCCCGCCCACCGTGCAGTTGGACGATGTCACAAATGGATACGTCCCTACAATGACACAGTGAGCAAAAAAAAAGAAAAAAACTGATCATCCCTTTTCCTTAAATTCATAGAGGCTGGTTGAACAAACATGCAATTAAAAGACAGATTTGAGTGGGAATATTTTGTAAAGAGTGATACATTTGTAACAGGATCTCTACATATAAGCATTTATTTCAGTCTTGTAGCACCGATTTGTAGTGAGAGCTATGAGCCATTACCGGATAAGGCAGCGTGTTGACATAGCAAATACGTTTGTTTTAGCACCTGTCCTGATATAACTGCCTGACTAGTCCAGGCTGGACCTGTCCTCAGGGCTGTGACCTTTTCGCCTCAATCACTGGACACCACTGCAACTACAGTTCACTGTGGAAACCTGCAAGGTCTCTTAGTTGTGCAAGATATTCTCAAGTATTTTGCCATGAATTTGGCTTATGGCTATAGTAGGACTGTCTTGAAAGAAAAAAATCTTGCCCATCTACTATTCAAAATACTCAGTGAAGCTGAATGCTACTGGTCTGGTTTCTTCTCTGAGTGTGTGCCTGGGGTAATAACAACTCACAGATTGACACAAATTATAAAGCCAGCTTTACTTCAGGTACCTTTTTTAAAATGATGTGCCACTTCACTGCTGTGCTAGCGCAGATTTTCAGCTGCTGGAAGCTGCCCACATGCAGAGCGTCTCAGTGCTCATATAGATTGTTGTGTAATTGAAGGGACACAAGTTTGATCTCTGCAACAGCCAGTGCATCCATCAGCAGTCAGTTGTTCTCTCAAAGCTAAACACCGATGCCCTACATGCTCTTAACTCCAATCAGCCTTGATAACAGTTCTGCAAACACATTGCTAATGTAAAATAATAGTGATAAAGTTTAAGATTGCTGCTAATGTGACATTTGCCACCATTACTTAAGAAGTAGAGATAAACTGTAGCCACTAATCACTGAAAGAGGTCTGCAGTCTGTGTGCAGGACACTGTATCCTGATACTAGCAGAGTTATTACAAACATGGTGTTTTGATAATTATGTTGAACCTCAACTGTAATTTAATCTGCTCAGTGCCATCACTGCTTTGAATAATGACAGCTCTGCTCTGTTACAGTGACACACTGGAACATCTGGAGGATTAGTGTGTTTAGTCTGGGGTGTCATTATCAAAAAGAACAATTACAACTAAAACAAATGTAATGCTTTCCATATTTGATTTTTTTCTGAATTTAATAATTACTCTGTAATTCTGATTGACTCACTGACAGACTGCTGATACAGGGTCTCTTTCGTGCTCATGCACAGTCAGGTGTGGTTTTATCTTGTGAGCGTGCACGTCAAGCCTGGATGCCAGAGCACGTCAGCAGTAGTTAGTAAACTTACCATCATCCCTAGTTTGAGCTCCAAGCAGGCTTTTGTAAAGAGCATGACAAAGCTTAAGTGTTTAAGGGCAACATCACTGGGTCACTGTAGAGGCACTGTTCAGCACTTTACAATTAGAAATGACATTTATACCGAGAATACAGGTTAGCAGAAAGAAGTTGGCCTGTTATCAGATGGAAACTATACAAACAAGTTAATAGTAAAGCATGCGTCACTGTGGTGCACATGCATATTTGTATATACACACATAGTGAAGTACTAACCGAAGTCTATGTCCAGCAGAGCCGCATTGGCTCCTTCCACCAAAATCTTCTTTGGAGCACCATGAAGAGCCTCGTACATGTAGTGCACCCCGTCTCTCACCATGGGCTTGATCTGCTCCACGTAATCCTTTGAATTGAGAACATACAAAATGTTACTATAAAAATGAAAATGTTTAACATACCTCAATTATTTGTTTAATTGGATTACCTTTAATTTTACCAGCTCCCCTTCTATGTCAATCTCCAGAGTGGGGTACATGGCCTTGTACTGCTGGGCCAGTACTTTATACCTGTAATAAGCAACACTGGTCAGGTTACAAACATCTCCTCTCCACCGAGTAGACTCATATGAACTAATTCAAAACTTTAGAATAAAATGAACAATTTCATATTTATGTCTTTGTTTCCAACAAATCCGATTAAGAGGAAATGCTGTTTTTTCCTTTGTCAATTCACTGCTGCCTCTAACTAGATTGTTTTACTTAAGGATCAATGTCCCATGACAGTAAATGAAAAGAACAACACAATGTCTGAAAACTGCATAGTCACTTTTTATATTCTATTCTAATGCAAAAAAAAACACCCAAAGGAAATCACCAACGTGACTTTCCTTTTATTCATGTGGCTTCACCTAGAACGGTTAGGTCAAAAAAGGTCTGAAAATAAATGTTTATGAGTTCCTTAAAACAGTTTCTGCATTCATGTTTCTGATTTAAAGTTTTATGAAGCTTCTGAGAAATTCCCTGTTTTTTCACACGCACAGATTTATGATTAATCTCAAATCATGGTTCCTATCATCTTTGTAGGGCTTTACTCACATAAAATATAAATCTAATCAAAACATTTAGAGGGTTTATCTTGAAAAGATGGAGCAAACCTTTCAGAGAACTGAGTGAAGTCAGCCAACAGGTCACATATCCTGAGGCCGCTACGTGCCGCTTTAGCCGAGTACACTGGACCAATCCCCTTCTTTGTCGTCCCGAGGCTGAACACGCCGAGGGAGGAGAAAAGAGGGAGGAAAAAAAAAGACAGAACAAGCATTAGCATGTGATCTTAATCCTGAAAATAACTACACAAGAGCCTCATATCATCCACTCGATTTCCCTGAAATGTCTGACTGAAGTTACTTTCATACATCACCAAAATGGATACATGGATGGATTACAGTAAATTGATACAGATGTTGATTGAGCCATAAGCAACAGGTGAGATTTTTCGGAATAGTCCAAAGCTGAAATGGACTTGTGAGATTCTGAACAGCGTCACTGGACTATTTTCTGCATCACTACAGACTCAAGTAACTCAAATCTTCACTGTCCAATCAACAAAAGCCCTGACACTACATTTCTTTCCACACTAGTGTGTCATTGGGACTATGTAGACTTGTTACTGGCACAGTATTGTGGCCTCGTTAGGGCTAGCTAAACATTTACATACTTATCCCATTTGGCAACTCTGCCTAATAAAAGGAATGAAAGGCACCAGACAGTTTGCCTACTCAGCATGCACTATGCAGAATAGCCAAAGATCATCTTTGGTTATTGAATTTCATCATAAGTAACAGTGTGTGTGTGTCACATGCAGTGTGTAATCTCCATGTGTGTGACTCAAAAGACTGAGACTTTATGGCGATTTAGATTTTAAAATGTGGCATCCAGAATAAATGTTAAATGATACATTTTAAATCTTAAATACGGCAATGATCGTCATCACACTTTGTCACATAGTATGCATTTGACAAAATTCTGTCATTACAACAACACTAATTGCTGAGTTCAAATATATTTTGGGATTTCTTTTACAATTTTCCCAGTAGATGTGACAATGAACCTCTCGATTTAATAAATCTTGTCTTTTGGGATCAAAATGAGCGCGTTGTGCATTAGGATCAGACTGTGGCTCACACAGAGCTGCTGTGGCCTGTAGTTAATGCATTTGTGACCAGAGGAAATTCTATACCTTTTTGTGTTTGTGTGGATGTTTCAGCAGCTATAATAAGATTGTCTGCTGTAAACAATGCATCAACTTGCATGAACTAGTTTCAACTGTGTCTGAATGTGACCAAATACTTTCTTATTTTAAGTTTATTAAATGTTTTAGCACCTTTGTGGAATTACAAGATTAAAAATATCCACTTGTTTTCACCATCCAGACCTGTGCCATTTCTAGTTTTAAGGAACCTCCATTCTGCTCTGACTTCCAGCAGCAGAGCTCGTAGGATTTCTGGAGAAGCTGGAAATCCACCGCTATGTACAAGCAATCTTCTGAAAGCTTACAATGACTGTAACAGCATAGTGAACACGCATTCTCTCTCTCTCTCTCGCTCACACACACACACACACACACACACACAGTATCTTACTGGGTGTTTGAAGCTTTGTGTCTGAGCTGGGTAAGGCAACCCAGCTTTTAACAGGAAAACACACGGTCTCTCCTGAGGTTAATACACTGAATGCTCCACAGGGTTGGCTTAACATTCCTCACATAGATCGATACGGTTCACTGCCTGGGCTAAAGATGTATTAAAACAAAATTGTTTTAACAAATAGTGTGTTGTAAAACAGACTGATAATGAGAGATTACTTTACACATCTACATGAAATATTTCTCTCTTTGCAGAATCTTTCCTGATTCATTAAGTCTCTGAGTGATGAAGCTCTGACTCTCCATATCTGCCTCACTGCTCCAGGGTGGCTGCACTGTCTGTCTGACCTCTGAACTCTCTGAGGACACCTCCGGGTGGAGCAGCGATAAAATTATATACATGTGTGTCACCGAGGAAAGACATCTCTGGACATATGGAAAGTGTAGTCACTGCAAATTAATAAAAGAATGGTAGATATCTGTTCAATTCTAATTAAAAAAATAAATTTTAATTAAAAAAAATATGTATATAATGAATATGTCAATATTTATCTACAGGGATTTGTTTTGAAAACGGCTGTTACCTTTTTTGTTGGATACAGGGCAGACACTATTATTCTTATTATGATAAATCTGCAGGTTATGTTTTTGTTAGGTCTTGAAAACATTAGAAACATTTTCATCAAAGTTTCCTAGAGCACAACAAATACCTTGTTTTGCCCAACTCACTGCAAAATACCAAAAAGACTAGAGTTACTAAAATGTATGACAAGTAAAAGCAGTAAGTTTTCACATGTGAGAAGCTGGAAATATCAAATGTTTCTGCTGTTATTTCTGTCTGAATGATGAATCGATTAGTTTTATACATGATGCTAAATTAAGAAAAAGTAAAGGCACTAAACCAGCCACCAGAGGGATTTTGGTTTGTTTGAAAAAAAATCTCCTTTGTACCAACAATCGTAGCACAACTCTGCACCACAAAAGTCAGATAAAACAATCCAGACGCATTTCACGTGACAAATCCTCATATGAAGAAATAATGCGACTCGCTGCTTACAAGAATGCTGAAAATATGCAGAGCAGAGGAAAGCAAGACGTTCTCCTGTTTACTGTCTACTATAGTCTGTGATGTTTTGTTTCCAAACACACTCTGAACAGCTGATCATGAGGCAAAAGGTGAAAGCATGTCCCTGAGTATTAAACCGGCTTTCCCATAACAAATGACTCACAAGATTCAGAAAGATGACTGATCTGTTTTGTCCCTTGTTCATAAACCTCTGTGTGTGTGTGTGTGTGTGTGTGTGTGTGTGTGTGTGTGTGTGTGTGTGTGTGTGTGTGTGTGTGTGTGTGTGTGTGTGTGTGTGTGTGTGTGTGTGTGTGTGTGTGTGTTTGTTTGTTTGTGTGTGTGTGTAGCCATTGTTAAGTAACTGATTTCTTACTTCTTGCCTGCTTGCTCTTGTCTCTGCTGTTCCTGAACGCCATCGACCGCTTGGTGGAAGTCAAACACTGCGGAGGAGGGAGAGAGGGGACACACACTCTCACACACCTAAAAGAAAGCAGGGCGTCCACACATTCACACACACTTTTTTTCTGCATGCATACACTCAAACATTCACACATAGCTTTTTCTTTTTTTACATAAAAAATGAGTGTGGCAGCACTTACCAATGTGTGCTCTGTCTGAAATGATCAACCTCTTCTCCCAGTCTTTTAGACCTGAAGGCACAACCACAGGTTAAGTCTCCACACATGAAACACAAACTTGTTCTGTTTCTTCCTGTTATGTAAAACTCACTTTTTCCTTTGCGTTCATTCTTTTCTGCTTCTTCAAACAGGCCTGGGAGATGGATCACCACACCATTACCTGAGGTACAAAACAACACAGGTTATAACACAGAACAACCATGAATAAAGATAGTAAAGATGCAGCTGTTAGTCAGTTGTCTTAGATTTAGAGGATGTATTATAGGGGAAATAAGTAGTGAATGTATCAACATTTTTTTCAGTAAACATATTTCCAAAGAAATAGAAATTTCACTAGACTTAAGTATTAAATCAAAAAATCAAAACATTAAGGTCCATATATTAAGTGATGTGTAATAAAGTGGGGAAAAACGGAACAAAAAGGCAAGGAACCAGCTGAAATCCATAAATAATTAGAAAGTAATTCTACTTCCTGTCTGTCAAATTAATATCAGCTGAGTTAGTACATGTTGACGAACTATAAAAAGGTTTTTGTTGGCAAGGTGTCACACAAGAAACATCTCACATTGGATGAAAGCAAAGAGCTCTCCCAAACCATTTCAAAACATCTAAATCTTCCAGTAAGCATCATTGGGGACATTATCTGGAAGTGGGAGCAACATCACTCCACAATTAACTAGCCTTGCACAGAAGTTGAGAAGAGTGGCTCAAGAGCCAAGGACCATTCAGAGAGAGCTCCATAAAGAGTTGGAGGCAGCAGCTGCAAATGTTACATAAAACACAGGCAATGCACTCCACCGCCAAGGCCTTTATGCACACTCATCCAGCAAAAGAAAAGGCATGCTGAAGCTCATCCAAAGTTTGCTACACAATATTTGGACTGAATGCATTCTGGTCAGATGAGACCAAAATTGAACTTTTTGGCTGCCATACTAGTACACGCCATGTTTGAAAGAGAAACGGCAATGCACATCACTCAAAAAAGCTCTATAAAGGCAGTGAGGAAGTGGAGGAGGAAGGATCATGGTGTAGAAAGTGAAATAGAAATTAGCCAAAAATTATAAATTACTACAATTTGATAGTGTTTTTTTCTGTATTATTGGTCAAATTTTAAATATGCTAAAGAAAAAGATTGAATCACAGAATTAATATAAACAGAATCATTTATTTTTCTTACACCCCTTCTCATCCCATAAGTTACACCTCCTCCTTCCNAAAAGAAAAAGATTGAATCAGAGAATTAATATAAACACAATCATTTATTTTTCTTACACCCCTTCTCATCCCATGAGTTACACCTCCTCCTTCCCAGTCATTGAAAAATTCTGAATTTATGAATGTTACTTGAAAAAATTTAAGTACTAGACACAGTAAATTTGTCCGAATGTATTTATCAGACAGAGCTTGCAATAACTTTTCCTGCTCACGAGAGTATTCAAACAGCTGTCCATAATTATCTTTTTAATTGGGTTGCATTAACTGAAGTAGGTGAGGTAATTACTTTGACTAATTTCAATGTAAAAATGTAAGGAATGAACAGTGACACTGTGGTGATAAAATGTGGGAGATGCAGATGTAACATTTGCAGCTCAAGAACAGTAAAGACCTGAACTTTCAGTGCTGGGGGCCATGAATGTACTTTTACGCAAAGGGTCTGAGAATAAAAATAAACAGGAATGCCTCTCCGTTCTCTCTGCACAATAAAGTTATAATGATGCCACAATGAATACAATCATGTGCATTTTACAGATTCGTAAGTACAATGTGTACAGTTGAAGTTGCCTCATGTATCACTGCTTATTTTAACTACCATGTAACACTTAATATTCAGACCCGTTGCTAGAGAAAGAGAAAACTAGATTCCTTTTTCAAAATGACATGCAAATGTTGAAATAACTGACTAAAGTTCAGTTATGATAGCAGCAAAAGCTCATTAAACTTTGTGTAAATTGTAGTCATATTACATGAGGGAAAAATGACTGTAAAGCATGGCACACTACAGCAATGGCTCATTGTCTGATTAACAAGTAACTATATGAACAAAATACAGCCTCATCAAGGAGGACACAATACAGCTCTACATTTGTAGTTCGATCATCATTCACTGTGAATATTATTAATTAGAACAACAGCAAGTGGCGGATATGGCTGACAACCTAGCCTGTTGTTAATAATCACTGCAGCTCAGTCGCTGTGTTTTACAGTGTCTTTGTGTCTTCCAGTTCTGGTGGAAAATTCAATGTGCAGGGCATGAATAATCTCTACCAGAGAGTAGGCACCCTCAAGGAGCTGAGAACTCTTAAAAACAGTCATCGTACTGTTGGGCACTTTGGGTAAAAGCTTTCACCAAATTGGAAGTATTGTTAAGAAAATGCTGTGTGTAGTATTTGGTTTAATGGTGGCCTTTTGACAAAAGCAGCACAGAAAAAGCCTCTGGTAAGAGGAAATGGGGTGAAAATGGTTTGAATAGTTCAACAAAGTCAAGACTAAGAAAAAATTGGCTGCGATAAGTTTTGTTTGTTGAGTTTCACTTTTTAAAAACTTTTCAATCAAAATTAACTTCTTGACTTTTTATATAAAACTTAAAATAATGAAGCTAAAATGACAAAAAATAACAAACGGTATAACGAGTGCACCATGTGCTGAAGTGCAGGTTACACTTGACACGCTGTGCTGCAAACCTCTCAGAGTGCTTAAGCCTGGAGAATGGCATTAATGTGTCGTATATATCAAAAGAGAAAAAAGCAGAAACTTAATTAAGTATCGACAGATCTTACAGCTGTGTATGTGTAAGCGCAGATGTGCAGAGCCAGAAAGAAGAAGTAATACACCATTAGCTAATGAAGTTACTGCAGATGAATGGATCTGCAGTCTGGCTATGAGTCAAGCCGATCGCACTCACTGTGGCAGTCTTTAAAATGGAGGCTGTTCTAGCTGGCGATGACGAGTGCCAGACTAAAAGGAGGTTCAATCAATTCATCAAGAAAATAGCGAGCTAAGACGGCCTTGGAACGAGAGTGTAAGCATAAATGTGTGTCAGTGAATGGGGTGTGTGTGTGTATGTGTGTGCAAAGTGTAGACCACACAACTGCTTGCGTATGTACGCACCAATGAAAGCTGTGACCTTGGGGTTGATGATGCCACTGGGGAGGAGGTGAAAGTCGTACTCCACTGAGTCAACCACCACTGTGTGTCCTGCGTTGTTGCCGCCCTGTAGATAAGAGACAGAGACCAATGAGGGGAGACAAGCGGAGGCACAAGCTTAATGGAAACTCTGCAACTTTGTTTGTCTGAAACTGGAAGGCAGGCTGAATAGTTTGGCGAGTAGCAACAAGCATCATACGTAAACCTCCGGCCACTGTCTGTTAGTATGTTTGCTGCTCTGTGCTGTTGCTTAGAGACGTCTACTCACCATGAACTAAAATCCAAACTTAAGTTAACGTTTCACCCCAGTATAAACTTACTTACAAAGGTGACAGCAATGGAAATGTCAAGTGGATTGTTGGTACTGTGGTTTAAGCNCAAATCCAAACTTAAGTTAACGTTTCACCCCAGTATAAACTTACTGACAAAGGTGACAGCAATGGAAATGTCAAGTGGATTGTTGGTACTGTGGTTTAAGCATAATTTAAATAGTCATCTACTTTCTACAACATAACTACAGACATGTCCTAGCAAGACTTGCTGCTCCCGACACCAACATAAAAACAAATCTACAGCCAAAAGCCAACGCCATACTGTAACAGAGGACAGGTAGGTTGTTTTACAAGTCGCTAATAAGGTTACCTGCCTTTTCTGGCACTTCTCAAGTATCAAAAGTTTGGCAGTCATTGTCACTTAGCTCATAAACAAGAAAGCTGAAAGTGGAAGACAAATAATGCTTTTATTTTATCTTCAATGCAAGCAGTTAAACAACTAATGATTATTTTCTATTCCAATCAATACTCTGATGATCATTTTTATGGATTAGTTGCTTGAATATTTTGTCATGTATATAAACTGCCAGNAACTAATGATTATTTTCTATTCCAATCAATTACTCTGATGATCATTTTTCTTGATTAGTTGCTTGAATATTTTGTCATGTATATAAACTGCCAGTCTTCAGTTTTTTTCTCCAACCTATAGTTAAAACCAGATTTTCAGTTTACGGCACTGTATGACAAACAAAAACATACAATTTTGACATTTGAGAGTCTGGATCCAGCAAGTTTTTTCTATTTCTGCTTGAAAAAAAAAA
>JANJYP010194326.1:0-11517 GCA_024605115.1 Rastrelliger brachysoma
TTGAGAGCTTTGAGATGGAGCTGTGTTGGGTGGAGGTGTGTTGGTAAGTTTATTTGTGCTGTTGAACATGAGCCGGTGCAGCTCATGCTATGTGACAGACAGCAGTGTAGTTGTCTCTGCTTGGCTTAGTAATTTAGATGCAGTAATGGTCTGCTTACTTCCAACACCATTTAATTATTTATTGATATTTGTAAATTAACAGTCCAATTGACGGAAATCCGTCGTCGCAACAGAAAACTTTAATCCCTCATCCACGTATATGCACACTTTCAGACAACAAACAGACAACAGAAAAAATGACCCAAGTTCAATGTAAATTTCGAACTTTTGGTTATTAATGTAAGTAATGCTGGGGTAACACGCTGCGAGGCATTTTAATATTGATGCCAGGCAGGTGAGGGCTTAGAAAAAGCAAAACGCAGCACTCACAGTGGAGGTTGACATGTAATGGAGCAGATTGCAAGGTGTAAATAATATGATATAATGATATAATATAATACTGTAAGTAATTTGTGTAATTAACAGCACAACTCATTGTCATTGTCTTTTGCAGTTTAACTCTTCTTGCAAGTAATGAGAAATGTGCCCTATATAGTGCATAGGGGGTAAAAAGGGTCTATACACTTCACAGGACTCATACATGGCTGAGGTGAATAGTGGTCATACGAAGTCCAGGACTGTGATACCATAGACCACAGTTCCCATCTTTAGTAACACATCTGGTTATGTTTAGGCAATAAAAGCACTTTGATTAAAGTTAGAAACAAGATGCTCAATCAAGATTAATAAAGTATGTCTCATTTTTTGAGTCATTTTTGACTTTTTCGGTGTCAAACCAAGACCACAATCCTTCCCTAACCTTAACCAAGTGCTCTGGATGCTTCAAAATAAAAAGTTTGATAGTGTTTTAATTGCTAAAAAATTGATGTTGTATTGCAAAAGCAAATGAGGAGTAAACATAACATACATTGCCAATGAATATTTTGCTGATTCAATATTTTGTGACTTGACAGATACATCAATTAAATGTTTTCTCATTATGTTGATAGAAAAAGTAAACTACACTGCATTATATTTCTTAGAAAATAAGTTTGTTTTTGTAAATTAGCAATATATGAACATGAACATCATGTCTTGGGATTATATATCCCAAGACATTTCACAAAACAACAAAAACCTTTCAGAAAATGTTCAGGGTCACCATACTTATGCATATTATGTAATAATTCAAACAAACAGAAGGTAACAGAGTTCAGTTTACCCACCATTTCAGAACTGATTATTGTTCGACTGTGCAATCTAAGAGATGCATATTTTTTATCACAAGTCAAGTCCATTTTATTTATACAACTCCCTCTATCCTTAGATCCGAACTCCATCATAACAAAATCTGAGCTCATTTATATTCATTATTTATTTGCACAATACTGAAATATCTACAGTCATTATTGTTTTTCCCAAAGTTATATTAAATTCCTCTTCAGTTCTCCAAGCACCTGTCAGGCCTGCAGACAGCGCACAAATAATTTTGGAGTACTGTAACTTAGCTCGGTGCTTAGCTTTGCCGAGAATCACGTCAACAAAGTAAGAAAGGAATAAAGTGTTCACTCACAGAGCTTGACATATACATTTGCTCTATAGCAAGTGACATTATCATCACTATAAAGCTACTTGTTGAGGATTGATGTGTTTTGTATTATTTACTGATTGTTCCTGTGTCCAACATTATCCCTGTGAGTGCTGTTAACCAAAGCTTGTCATTATACAGAAGGAGGTATTTTATTCTCATGGAGCCTGTTTTTCAGGGCAAGCAGTCAGACAGCATGTACAGTGCATTAATTGCAACGTGATGTAAATCCAATTTATCCTCAGCAGCACATCGACATCTTCAAACAAACGTCTTCCTGCAGCTATGTTAGAAATCCAACTCGGTACCACAACTGGCATTACTCCAGAGGAAAATATGCTGCTACCAGACATCCTGCATGTCTCATTTGGAGTGTGCATCCAACTGAAGTGGTGATCAAAATACTTTGGGCTCCTATTCAAATGGATTGAGCATTAGCTTGTGCTTTTTTATGCATTACGGAGGTTGTCAGAGGTTACAGCAAATTGGAACAATTCTGGGCTTGTACTTGCTCTTTGCTTCTCTATTCTTCTGTACAAAGAAAACTTCAGTCTAAAATATTTTGTGTGATCTAGGGGAACAAAAAGGTTACTATGTCAAAAGGGTATATTGTTGTACTTGTTATTATCTAGTTGGAGGACCAAAAAACCACAGACTGTGCAGCTCTAATCTGCAGTGGAGACTATTTTAACTTGTGTTCCAGGCTGTTTTTTTCCCACACGTTAAAAACAGAAAACACTATATGGATGTGGGGAGTTGAGCAGTTTCTTCACAGTTAAACACCAAGCCTCATACATATTTCATCTTATTCTTTCTCTGCTGTATCACCTGTTCTGGCAAGCACTTCATGGTACAGTAACGCCTCCGTGTGCTTTTCATATTTCATAGGAGATCCTCCTTAATACTAGGTGATGTTGTCAAAAAGGCAATTTCATTTCATGTTTGGCATTGCATGTTTGCCTGGTTTATTACCGCAACTGTGTTATGATTCCTATACCATAGGAATAAAAACCTAAGTTTAGGTGCAGTGCTGCAATCCTGAATACTCAAGGAGAGGTTGCCATGGAAACAGAGTTACATTGGACAGAAATGAAAGCGTCTGAGGATTTAGACTTTCACTGTACATCAATTTTTAACCATAAATTGTTTCTACATGAGCCTTTCCACTAACTTCAAACAACCACAACAGCTCATCCATGCAGATATCTCTGTGTAACTAACAACCTGAACAATCTGAAAACAATTTAATTAAAACTGAGATGGTGGCTATCATGAACGGGAATGATATGATGATACATGCTTCTGGGACAGTCACTGTAATACTAAAAATACCTTCTGGTACATCAATGATAATTAAATCACATCAATATGCTGAATATTTTCATACTTTACAACCAAGGGAATTACTGTAAACAGAATCAGACAAGTTCAGATTAATTAGCTGCACAGTAGAATTACTCTCATAGAGAAGATATTTTAGATGATATATCATGGATATAATTTGTATTAAGAAAACAATAACTCAAACAAAAAACAACAAATAAAATATACTACAGTTAAGATAAAAAATACGGTTTTAATGTGGGTAATCAACACTGCATACAAACTGCACAGATACTAGAAATTAATATATTTCAAAGTTGAATACTGCTGCCGTGAAAATGTCAAGTCTAATCAAAATTACATGACGTACAGTAAATGCTTCATGTCAGATACATCTCAGCCACAAAGAGACTTTAATAAAACTGTATCCCATTACTATGAAAACAGTTTTTTAATTGCCATCTGCAGTGTCAGCCTCTTTGTCACATCTCCACATGCTGTTTTCGTTCTGAACCAACCTACAACTGCTCCTCTGCTCACCCTATAACACTGAAGAAGCTCTCACCACACTATATCAGCTGTGTCAAATAAACGGTTGAATTTAAAATGACCGCAGTGGAGAATTTTACTTGGGGCATTACTCATCTTGTGTAAATGGAATTCCCTAATTCCAAAGGGACCTTAGAAAGCAAATCATTATCCCTTCTGAGGAGAGCAGCTATGAGGTAAATTGTGTATGGGCACAAAGATGGAGGAAAGGAATTTGTTTCAGATGAGTAAAAGAAAAGTATACAGTATACTTGACTCCCTGCTGGAGTTTGACAGTGTTCAGTACTCATATGCACTTTGAAACTCAGCTCTATTTCCTCAAACCCAGAGGTGTTAAAATACATTGATTTTTAAAAAAATCACTTAATGCCTGCAACACAAAATCAATCATCTATGATGTACAAATGCTAACCACTACTATTATAAGCTACTCTGTATGTTTGCCACAGAACAGAAAATCAATAAAATGCAATCAAAAGGTCAATAACAAGCCCATTCAGATGTCAGCTATTAACACCTATGAAAGAGCTCAATATTATTCATAAGACTCTTTACAGAAATGGATATTGCAGCACCTTAAAAGACGTGACAACATACTCAACTACTGTACATTTAGCCTGCAGCCACAACTGCAGGCTACAGGTCAATAAAAATGTATGTTTGTGGTTACTCACCTGTGGTCTCTACTATTCCTTCTAGTATCACCACAATTTCAAACTGCTCTGTTTGCATGGACCTCTGGGAGAGATCATAGAAGGGGCTTTTGGTGTCAATCACATGGCAGATCGTGAGTGGTGAAACGAGAAAAAGCTGGTCTGCCCCAGTGCTGAAACCTACATCCAACTCCAATTGATCCAGCGGAAGAAACTCGCCTTCGGGCGTCTGCCGAGACTGAGGGAGTGTGCAAAAACAGAGACAGAGACAGATATGTTTGGTGGGGTATAAGAAAGGGGAAAAACAGACTTATACACCTGTCAAGAGCCTTTGTCAGAGCTTTTCATATCAATCCAAAGCAACCACTCTGTCAAAAAAAAGAAATGACTATACTTTTCTGTAATTATTTTTAATTGGCATCTGTACTGTAAGGATATCCATCTCAGCATGTGATCTAATGTACCACTGAGTCTTTAAATGTGTCTGTCTTGAAGCAAGTTAATCAAATTAACTAGAGCATCTTTTGAATCAAGTGTAATTTTCTTAATGCCTTACACTCACCTGCTATGTTCACACATGGCTATTACAAACAAGTGGAATATCCACTTGTATTAATTAAAAAAATATTTTTTAAGATGGATACTCCCGTGGGTATCTGATAAAATTTACTGAGGTAATACTTACCTTAAACTTTCTTGGAACTTAGATGTAATAGCCAACATTATCATGTCTTTCTGTATATGTCTGTTTTTGTAAAGCATTGCTGAAAGGTTTTTAAAGGTTTCAGCCAGGAGATGGACAGCAGGAAAAGTCATAGATCAATCTCTTATCTAATAAGGAACAGCAGCATATTTGCTCCAAGTTGAAACAGAATGCCACTTTTTATTAAGAGTTCACACAGATTTCTTTAAAAATTAAGATGTGGACAATTTGTTCTTCTCAATATTTAAATAGAGGCCTTCTGTTGTGTTGAAGGTCTATTGGAAAACTTAGTAGATAATTTTTCCTCTACCACTAGTGCAAAATATGTAATTGTTGGCAAGTAAGATACAAGATCTCACGTGCAATGGCTTTGAAGCAAATGGTAATAGTTTTTCCATTACTTTGACATGAGAATGGTATTGATCTTTTAAATGCAAAATTTTGGTGCACACTTAGAAGTAGTCTTTTTGGTACTAGTTTCATTTATAAATCATGCCCTGGCCAATAATAAATATTGAAGATAGACAAAAACTATTGGATGCATTCTGAATAAAAGTACCATCACTTACTTTCAGTAATTTGCAGCGGATCTGTGCAGAGACCATATGGCTGTTACGCAGGTTGCCGACCCTGAACATGAGAGTTAGTTTTCCATCTCTCATAGAAATCGCTGCATGTTCACTGAACATCAGTGTCTCGGCCCTCTTTTTGGGCTGAGACATCTTGATAAACATGCAGCCGATCAAAAAGGCATCGACGATCGATCCGAGGATCGACTGGAAAAGAAAGAGAATGATCCCCTCGGGGCATTTGTCTGTGATATATCTATAACCATATCCTATAGTGGCCTCGGTCTCTATGAAGAAGAGGAAGGCTGAGGGAAAGTTGTAGACATTGGCCACGCATGGAGTGTACTTGTCATTGTGCGCTTTGTTGAGGTCTCCTCTGATGTAAGCGATGAACCACCACATAGAGGCCATGAAAAGCCAAGCGACTGTGTAGGTGAGGATGAAAATAAATAGATTCCAGCGCCATTTCAAATCTACTAGTGTTGTGAATAAGTCTGAGAGGTATCTGCTGGTTTCACCACCCAGGTTCCCATGCTGGACGTTACATCGCCCGTTCTTGTCCACGAACCGCTGCCTCTTCTTCTTTTTCTCTGGGGGAGGCTGGTTGAATCCAGACCCGCTAGATGAGGTGGTCACTACCTGATAATCGTCCCCAAATTTCTTTCGAAGTGCAGACATACTACGATGACAGCAGCGAAAGAAATAATAAAGGATTCAATGATTTAAAAGAAAAAAGTCTAGCTTGTAGTTGCTGCGGTCCTTTAAGCCCGTGCGCAATGTCTCCTGTTTGGAAATAAGGCGAGAAAAGTGCGCTGTCTTCGCTCCAGTTAGTCTTGCACCGTCCTCTTTCGCCACACTCTGTTGCTACACTCTACAGCCATGAAATATCAATAATGTACAAGTAGTTTACAAACCCCGAAGATAGAAGCCATATGAGTTAGAGAATAAGCGACGCACATGACAAGGTATCCAAACGCGCCAGTCGCTGTCCAGGCTTTACAGGTTTATCAGTTGCTGCGTCGTGGATTACTCATCGCCCGTGAGGGTTGGGGCTATGTCGTCCCTTTCAAAACCGTACTCACGGAGCAAGTTTGCAGGTGAAAGTTCAAAATCCCTCAGTGCCCCATAAAACGGCAATATCTCTGGGATATTAGGCGTTGGAAACTGCGTCCAGGACGAAGCGTCTCTTTGCGCACTTGCGGCTACGTTGGAGATAATTTCCAGTCCTTCCTTTGTGATCAGCGCACATAGGAGACGGATTGCATCCGAGCATATGACTGTAAAAAATGAAGAGCTGGAGGAAGAAAATCACTGTCCCACTGTCGTCATTTTTGGCTGCGCGCATCGACGCTATCTGCCAGGTTCTTTCGGGCACCTTCTCCCCTCTCTTAGTGAAATGTCGACAGGATTGTCATGGTTTCACCAACGGAGATCCACCAGATGCTCTTTTGGATGCTCAGATTCTTCTCTCCCTTCGATTTCCCTGCGCGGCTCCTGCGCACTTCCACGTTTCCAGTGATGCACTCACTGTTGCCTGGTGGTACTACAAAGACAGACAATTTGGAGGAGGAGGGAAGTGGGCTCGCCTGATTTGACAGATTTTTTTCAAATATGTTGAATTACTGCCACATTTTAGCATCTAAGAAGCTAATGAAAAGGCCTTGGCTTCTTTGTTGGATTACCACATTTGTTAATGTCATATGATAACACTACAAACATCACTACATCACTTACAAACGTCACACTATGTTTCCTATAGCAATAACATCCTTATTTCTTGATGTTTAACAAATCTGTTTTTGTGCATCTATTTTATTGATTTATTTTTTATACAATATATCCGCTGTCCTCCCAGCTCCAGTGGACGGTTACAAATCCACCTGGTTTACTGTTTGTTCTTTTGTGTAACCTGCGCTAAAAGCCACTGATGACCCTACCTCCCCACCTCCATCCCTAGGGTGAGTGCACTTGATTTATTCCACCAATGCTTCACAGAGGATCCCAACAGAGTAACAAAACAAGTTCTGCTGGAAAGCTGGTGACACTCACAGCTAACTCTATTAGATCTCAGGGGAGACAAAGAGCTGCAACCAGGATGCACTGCACAGGATTCACTCATCATATTACCGAGACCATGGACACAGAGGAATACACCCACACCATAGTTACCCAGATTTACCCATTGTCTGAAGGGAGGATGAACAACATACCACCACCTCTCTCGCACATTCTTCCCATCCCTTTCCATCTCTCTCTCTTTTTCTCTCTCCCTCTTCACCCAACATTGTGGTGTGTATTTTTTGTAAATGTGGGTTCTGGCAATGCTGCTTTAATTTAGGAGCCAATTATCACTTAATTAACAAATCATTGATGAGTGCAGCTTTTAAATTTACACAGAAGCCAATTTTTATGTAGTGATCAGCAATAGGCATCAATTCAATTCGATTCAATTTTTAATTCAAAAAGAGTAAATGAATGAATGCAAATAAAACGCAGGCTCGTTTGCATACAGTGTCACATTTTTTTTCTTGCAGTATCTTCTCATCCTCTTTGTGCTAACATATTTTGTAAATATCTAGCTTGTTGATTTGATTTTTCTAGATCCATTGCCTGAGCTTCCAGCGATCAATATGCTGTAGAGTCAGTCTGATTCCAGGCGAAATTCACCTCTGCTATTATACTGTAGCTCCCTGTGGTTTACCGCATGATATTCCATGTCCAGTCTGAGCCCAGCACGCCCTACTGTACAAATGGTAGGTTCTAAAAAAAGCACTAAGACCTGCCTGACATAACTGTTTCCAAATGAATGATTGCGTGGCAGCACAGTGCAATTTTGATGTGCCTCCAAGTCTGTGAGGCTCTGTGATTCAGTTCTCTTGAGGGGCATAGACAATAAAAGATTTCCCATCAGTCACCAGGCCATCATAATTGCCAGGTGAACATTAGCTACAGTTCTGTGGGAATCTGTGTTTTTATAATGAGTGCAGGGGGACATTGGTCATCCACCATGCATGCTGGTCCTCATTAGGAGGAAAAGGGGTATTCACATATTTGCAGAGCAAAAATAAGAGTATTAGTTTGGACTGGCCAACAGCCATGAGCTAGAAAATTTTAATTGCTGTATTTCACAGATATACTCAAGTTTTTCTCACTCAAGTTTTGTCTATGTGTCTGTCTCACATGTGAATTTAAAAAATGCAATTAGTGTGGTGTTGGATCACAGAATTCATCTGCAATACTTATAGTATTCAGTTTTAAAGCCCCCCAAAACTTGGCTTAAAATCAAAATATTTTACCATAACGTTAAATATTCATGATTGAATATGCAATAATCAAAGTAAACAGTGTCTGCTGTATGCAGTGGTTCAAATTAGTATTATCTATGGCCTGTAGCATCATCAGCCATTAGGAAAGCTATAGAAACCCGTATTGGAACTGTCATTCAAACATTCCCAATCCTGCACAAACACTTATTCTGTTCATCTCAACACCCATTCTGTGTTGCTGACAGCTAAATACAAGAAAGAGGTTAAGGTCTGGGCTTGTTCTTGTCACACACCAGGAGGCAGCTGATGTGTAACACTGCACTAAATTGGAATATATGCAGATTAGTTCTTCCTAGTCCTGCCTAATAATGAGTGGCTTTAAAAAGTGGTACATTTTGCATCTACAAAGCTAAGGGCCATCTTAGCATCATTGATTTTTTCCACAATAAAATACCATCATCCATCACCATCAATGACCAGCATCCTGCACTGTATGTAAGTGAACACTGACATCAAACATTCATTAGTCAATAATGAAAAATACTTTTATGATCTTCTGTAACCCATTTCACAAAAATAGCCTGGGCTAAAACCTGATGGGCGGGTGAAGATGGGATTGATTTATTAATTTAATCAGACCAATGTAGGACATGAGATGAATTTGTCCCCCTCTCGAAATCAGCTAGGATAGCACTTGAGGTCAGTCTCCGGGAAGATCAGCCAATCACTTCAGACAGTCTTCTCTAATTTTCCATCTTCTGTTATAATCTCCACAATCAGAGACAGGGCAGGGAAAACTGTCTCTGCTTTGATGTTAGCTTTGATGGATTTGCTCTTCTATTTCCCCCCACAAATTTGCGACTTCCTCACTAAAAATTCTCTGTAATCTTGTTTTGCTGCTGCAACATTGATTTTTTGAATTTAAAGCAAACAATCCTCTTCTCATGAAAGATGTGCACTATGATTTTTCCCCCCACAGAGATGAGGATTTAAAATGATCTGAAAGCATCTTGAAGCACTAACTGGCTCTCCACCATCCTTGGCGTGTAATGTGAAACCATATGGTGGATGAGCAGAACAGTATCCCTAAACCAGTGATTCCATGGGGTACAGCAACTTGGTCAAAATATGGAGCTTCCCAGGGACATATGAAATTATCAGCATCTTGTGGTAATCAAAGGACATTACAGCTGTTCTAGAGATAGAGGCAGCAGCATTTAACCACAAACTGAACCAATGGTGAAGGCAAAGTAGTAAGTAATCATGAGGATAATACCTCCTATCACCACATATACATAGATGAAATGAAAATATTGTTCTGGTTCACTTTGTTGTTTTTTTTCTTCCCCAACTGAGAACCTTATTAATTGTCACTGTGGTGAAAAATAGCATTTGAACAGGAGTGCTTTTTTTGTAGAACAGCTCCTGGAGATTGTTGATTGATTACTACACAATTACCGTTGAAAGCAGCAGGGCCCCTCCTCCTAATCACTACTTTGCGTCTCTAAATGGAGATTATCACATAGGAGAAGCTTGTTAGAGTCACTTCCTCCCTGCAAATCAATAAAACTTACTCAAGAGATTGCATGCATATATCAAATATGTCTTGGTTGAATCCCCAGGCTGGCTCTGCAAATTTACAGACAGGTACTGTATATTATTGTGTGTGTGTGTGTGTGTGTGTGTGTGTGTGTGTGTGTGTGTGTGTGTGTGTGTGTGNTGCCTCTTGTGGCAGTGGATCTGACCCCCACTGAAATACTGGCCTCAAACCAGGACTAATTAAAGCTTCTTTTCAATGCAGGGGCTTTGGAACCTCAGGTCCCCTCAACAATTAAGTGCAGGATTTCTTCTCTGGTCTCAAGTGAGTAAAAAAGGCACAAGGCACATCCAGAGGGTTGATTATCCCTCCTTTCTCACTCCCCCTCTGCCTCCACCTATTATTGGATTCACTTAGTTGATGGAGCCCCTTATATTGAGCAGGGAGAGACAAGCAAACCAGCATACGATCAAGCACATTGGATCTACTTGGAGAAATTGGACAGTAATTGTACAGCATGGTGTTTGAAGTCGAGGCACGAAAGTGTTGAGAGCTTCTTGTCTTGATGGTCTAATGGAAACAGGTTAGAGAGAAAATCCCATAACCAGAAGGGCTGAGGTTCAATGCCTGCTGCTAAGTCCTTGAATCTTGCTCAAGATAAGAGAATCAGTGAAATATGTACTAAAATGTAAGCTTTGGTTTAAAGATTGCAACAACAGGGCAAAAAAGAAACTATCAGTGTTTTTACATTGCCATACCAGAGTCTCAACTACAGTTGAGACGTGTGGTTATTGCACCTTTGGCTGTGCAGGGTTTTCGCTGTCAAACCCATAGCTCATAACAAACACTGTCATGCTTGTACAGTGAAACAAATCTGCTTCTAACTGCTCTGATTGATCAGCTGGTATAAAACATACAGATAATCTACAGAATCATTTTTGTTTTTCAATTTTTGTCATAATCCTCCAATATCAGAGTAATGAACCTGGCACATTTTTCAAGTCAGCCCTAAAACAAGTTGTTCAAATTAACACCATGTTGCCGTAATCATTTCTCCTGCTCACACTGGCCATTAGATGAATGAATTTACAATATGAAGCTCCAACTGTCCAAATCAAATCAAGACAGTATCTTTTAAAGTGATTGTCTTTTCTTTCCTCCACAGCTGAAAAGACAAACATTGTCCATTGAGACTCAAAGCAAGAACGATTTACTAAAAAGACTGCAGATGTTATCAGATGCATATCATGAAGGGATATGTGTAGGTGTGTGTGTGTGTGTGTGTGTGTG
>JANJYP010194439.1:0-10938 GCA_024605115.1 Rastrelliger brachysoma
TGTGTATGTGTGTGTATATATTATATTATATTATATTAAAAGAAGCTTGCTTTTTAGTTAGATAATTAGAACTTGACTAAAGTAGTCAAGATGCAAAGGGGCAAGCTGACCATTTAAAAGAGAGGTTCATTAGAGGGTTTAATCTGCATAAAAGTAGAGTGGAAGCAGAAAGAGTGTCTCCTCAAATCTACTTGGTTGGGGTGAACAGGGTACAGAGCTGTGATGCTTTTGAGTTTAGCTAGTCTAACTGTGGGTGTAGAGGAGAACTGTGCAAGCTACAACCCATTCAACTTTAGCACAGGAAGCAGGTGCAAAGCAAGGAGCAGCTGTACCTTATTATCCCTACTGATGGAGCAGACTCTCACTCTCGCTGCCTTCCTCTCTTTTACTTCTGATGGTCTAACCCCCGTGTGCCACCTTAACTTAAACCCACAGGTCCCTTGGAGCAGCAGTAAGCAAGGATGTTAAATTATGTGAGTAAAGAATTGGTCTGTCTTACAACATCAATGCACAGTGGCTTTGACACTGAGGAACTGCCCATTAGACTGAGACAAACATGAGTTTATTTGATAAGTATATGGCCACCTTACCATCGCCTAATCAAAACTGATGGGATATTTCTGACTGTACTGTACCGACAGTCAACTACAGCAGACAGACAGAGAAACAGCATAGCACTGGAGAACCAACACAAATGCTTAATACATCCAGTAATACACAGTAATACACAGATTTGCTGCTGCAACTACCTTCCCTGCTACCTCTCCCTTATTCTATTTCAGCCCTTTTAAAGGCTTTTGGACTCCAGCACAAATCGAATGATTCTTTATGAGGCATCTTGGATGTCATAACATTGGACGTGAATATTGGGGTACTTTGTCTTTATGTCAATTTCTTCGAAATGTAACACGGTAGAAAGGATCAGATGGAAAAGTTGAAAGGCTTTGGGAGAAGTTGAAATTTGTTATTGTTGACATAAATGAAAATACCAAAAATTAAGAAACAATGTTTCTTAAAATGAAAAATGGCATGAATTCTGGCACACAACAAGAGCTTGGCAGGTGTGCAGTAGTGAAAGAGGGGAACAAATGGTCAGTGCTAAACTATGCATTATGTGTGTAAAAGTCATTAAAGTATACTGCCAATTTCCCTGATCAAACAGATCTGGAGAGTAATGCATCAGCAATCTAAAAATACCTCTCTGATTTCACGTCCATGTCAAACTCCAGTTCAGGCAGTGGCTGTTCAAAGACATGAAATTCCCTCAAACTAAATACTTCCTTGTAGGAAAGAGACGAGAACGTTTAAAAAACCATCCTTTCAGCTGTCTGCAATTACTCCAGACGAGAAGCAATTAATTGATTAAAAGAACTCAAACAATACAGGAACAATTTAAACATTATTAGAAAAGCACCAAGGTCTGGTCGGCCTGAGACATACCTCCCCTTCACCAATCACACGTGCTGTCAAGTGTACACACACACACACACACACACACACAAGCAGTAATGTGATCTGAAGTGCCTGAACCTGAGGGGAAACACAGATGAATTCCAACTATTCTGAGTGAGCAGGCAGGATTAAAGTTAGGGATCAATTTCTGAATAGTCATCATACCATGTATAATGTTTAAAACATTAACGTGACCCGAGACGCCATTTAGTGGTTACACTACCCTCCCCTGTACCGCACACAGAGACAAAGAGGATTGGAACTTCCTGGAGATCAAGCTGGTCTTTAAGACTCATACTCAAAACGACCACAACATAAAAAGATGTAGGGGTGGGGTGGGTAGAAGTGTCAAAAGTGAACAAGCAAGCAATAATGGTAGTGGCTAAAAAAAACTAATTGATAACACAATGGCATACACATTCAAATTCTTGTCTTTGTGCCTGCTCATACTTTTATGTTTTTCTACCGCTGTATTACCTTAAAGGTAACAGAAGCCTTGGTGCAGTAGAAGCCTATAGACACAATGGGGTCCTTGGGTGTGTGTTGTTGGGGGCTGTTGGGAATGCCTCCTGTCTCTCTCTGCTGGTAGAGGCCGTCCTCTCCTTCTTCCTCTGTGCCTACGATGGCTGGGACAAAGGACCAAGCCCAGGACACCCAACCCTGGTCTGCCTCTTCAGGACTCCCAGACTGCATGTAGAAGTCTTGGCTGGAGTACTGGCTAGTCCCTTGGCTTTCCATGTCCACATCCATGCCTGGAGGGGAAATAGTGTTAATTAATTATAATGCAAATATAAACAGATTCTACTGGAGTTTAAATTGTGGTGGTGCAAAACTGTCAGGGTCGGTGTCTGCAGGTCATCTGTCTTTCACTCCTAGAAAAAGTATGTTTAAGATGAAATTATTTCAAACCTTGGATAATGTGGTTCACACAGTTCAGATATAATAGCACATGCATAATTATCTTAAATAAAAACAGAAGTCTTGTGCAAAAACACAATGTGTTACATTTGTACAAAATACAACTTCTATTGCATTCAGGTCAGAGTTCAGATGATTAACACTCAATTGCCACCTCAGAATAATTTTATTCTAACAGTTAAAAGTTCTGCAGACAAACTGGTCAAACAGAGAAAATTCTTGATAATGAAAGTGTCTGTACCCAATTGCAGTGCTAAATTAATTCGTTCATGCCTTTAGGCTACTTTAATACAAGCAAGTTGTTTCAGCTGTCAACACAAAAACAGCACAGACCAACGCGGTTTCACAGTAGTTACTGCCAATGCTCCAGTATGCAGGTGTGTGAGTATATGTGTGCTGCATGAACTCACTCTCTGTACATCTGTGGAGATTGATTTTGTGTGTGTCTGTGTGAGAGAGGAAGTCCATTTCAATGGAGGCCAGACAGAGTACAGCGAAGCTCAAAAACTTCCATCTTGACTCTCTTTCTCAGCAAATAATTTGAGGGTGGGGAGGGTCACATGTGACCAAAACGCCACACACCACATCGTCTCTGATTCTGACCTCTGAACTTGTCCCATCGTGTCTGTTTCCATACACATCGGGAGAGAGGAAGCTGATGTCAATACGCAAGAATGTGTAATCCCATTCCTCGCGGCCTCACGTCCTCTGCAAGAAAACAATATTGTCCGTGAGGTCACAGTTTAGGAATCCCAGAGGCGAAGGCGGTGAAAATTATGACATATTTTAATTAAATCTTTCACTTTGCGAATTGGCAGTTGGAAATCCCATGTTATGGCTTTTTATCTCTCTTCCCCAATCTCCCTGTCCGATTCTATCTCCCATTTCTCTTTTTTTATCCTTTTTGTTTTCACTCTGTGGAAGTCTTTGAGGTGTCAGTTCAACAAGTTAAGCTCTTTCGCTTCACGTCACAGCCCAACGAAGCCTACATTTGAATTGCAAGGCAATCAAAATAAAAGCGCAATTACCAATCAAGTGATCAAAACATACCGGCTTAAGGAGACTTTGATGTATTAATCCAAAGAAGGGAGTGAAAAAATTCCCAGAGAGAGATGTGGGCTGGTCAAAATGTATCCTTCAGTGGGGTAGACCGATATGACAGCACAGATATTAAATACAACCTCTGTTGTTCTCTGCTTCCCCATTAGAACAATGAAAGCTTTAATGACTAGATCTTCTAAATTGACAACTAACAGTATCAGTGTGTCAACACGTAAGCGTCCATACACCCCTAAGAAGAGCTCAGAAGCACCAGGTATCATCTGCCACTTAGACTCATGGCTGGTTGTATTGAATCCTAGGTCTCCGTGCAGTAATGTGTGTGTAAGTTATTAAGTATCAAGGCAGTGAATGTGTAAGTCAGTGAATAGCTGAGTGACATTGAGCCAGTGAGAGGGGAGCAGTGAGAGAAGGCAGTGCCCACACAGGCCAGTAGATGTCCCCCCATGTTTATGGAGGGAGAGGTGGACTGCTTACCTGACCAATAAAAAGGCTGCTCTGCCTTTCACTATGTACCTGCTGAGTGTGCATGTATGTTTGGGCATTTGTACATGTATGCTCAAGCTATATTTGATATTTGTCATGTGCACAACAATAGAAGTGTAATTCTCCACCTTCTCCTTTAATTGTTCTGGTCAGATTACGTGTCAGTTCATCGCTTCCTGACAGGTAATACATACACTGACACGCACTTCAGTGTGAAAGCTTACTTCCTTTGAAAAGAATGGAACACATTCTAACATATGTGTCACATATTGTTTCATTTTAACACTACTAGTGTGACATTAACATCAAAATGTTTCAAAATCCATTTAAGCAGTCATGGCAGGAGAATATAAAACAACACTCTGCTACACAAAAAGCTGTTAAATCTGTATCCACAGATTTCTAAGCTCAATGCCCTGCGCCTCTTAACACAAATATTAAAAAGTGAAAGAATGATTAAAAAAAGGACCTCTCATGCCACTGGGCTGGCATAAGGTTGCCACATGAGGTTTATAACAGGGCGATAGCCTGTTGCCTCCAGCTGGTAGTGTGATGGGTCCATTCAATAGGGCGACAAGGGCACGCTCTCCTACAAAGCCAACGCTCAGCCATACATTCACATTATACAGAACAAAAAACACACACATCACCGGACAAACACACAACAGTTCCAGGCAGTCATACACATGCTCACACGCTATACAGAAAGGCACGCACACACATGCACACACACACATACACACACACCCTGCCTTGCCACACTTTAGCAGCCACAGGCCTCGGTTCGTAATTCTTCACATACTTGTTGAAACCGTACAGCTTTCGCTGCCGTGACCAGCTGGTCCATTCAAGCATGTTAGTCATCTATGTTTCCGACCACTGAAATTTTTACAGTGTTTCACAGACTTCATTGAATTTCAGACAGTAGGAAAACTAGCTGTCTAATCCTGACTGAAAGGCTGCTTTGGTTAGTGACACACAAGTATCCCGCGCCATTCACCTATTAGGGCTATTCATTAATGAGGCATTGGCTCTTACCTAAAAGAGAGATTCAAACAAACAACATGCAGCCGCAGTGAATCATGGGCACATAAACACATTACGAGGCTTTTTCCACTTCGTTAATTGGCAAAAAGAAAAACACCTTCACATGGGGGAAAAATTAATATTCCCTTTGAAAATGTTCTAGAAAGAGCCGCTTTCAATTAAAAGTCACGGCTTATTAATACAACACAGAGTGGATCCAGATTGAATCCATTACTCTCGGCTCAATCTTTTGTCCGCATATCCGCACAAGCACACACACACACACACACACACACGTACGCTCAATTTTTAAAGACGCACACACAAATATAAGTTTCAGTCCAAAAGCATCAGATACAAAAGCCAGCTCACAGTAAGAGTAAAAAAAGCAAGAAACACACATATACACACATAGGGCACTGAAGCCAGAGTGTATAGCAGAAACACCACCATTAGCAGCCTATGGGAAATCAAATGAATGCAATGAAGCACTATGGACGATGCAGGGATCGTGTTCCAGAAATCATGTGACAATGATTGTTTCCTACAAACTACAACCCACAAAAATAAATATGCATGTAAGCCAAGTCAGTCACTATAAGCGTCAACATACATGAATGTTGTAGTACTCAGTAGTCAATTGTTAAACGCTGTCTGTACCTTTTAAAAACTATGTTTTCTTATTATTAATAATAAATCATCTCTGCTGTAATTCTGCTACCATTATCCAAAGAATTTAGTTTTATTCTTTAAATCTGAAATAAATATGCCGAAAACCACATGTTCGTGAACAAGCCTAAGCCCCCTCTCGACCCCCCAGTCCAACAAACACATATCCACCTACTGCATACACGCACAATTGCCCCATCCTCCCCCCTTCCCTCCTCCGCCCCCTTTCAGCTTCTTCACTCTGTCGATTACTTCCAGCATAACAAGATCTGGGGGCGCTCAGGTTCCAAGAGCTGGTCCCCTCTTGTATATTTTTGTGATGGGATACTAATTCATTCTCAGAGGCTCCGCATAGCAGTAGCATGACACCGACTCTTACATCTGGCATTGGACACTGAACTGGAAGCTGCGCCAACTTGCAGTAAAAGTTCCAGGCCAACAGGCAGGGAGTAAGTTAGAGGGAGTGAGCGAATGGCCTGTATTGTGTTGGGCTGCCTGCTTCCCCCCTCTGCCCACCCGCTCCACTTCCCCCACCACCACCGTAATTTGCTCCTGGTGGCTACAGAGGCTGATTTAGCCCAGCGGGACCTACTGTAGGGCTCGATCGTGTTCTATTTGGCAGAGTTGAGGATGAGCAGTTGGGGAGGGATGAGATGGGTGTTTCGCGAATGAGGTAGGTTTTTTTTTTTTTTTTTTTTTTTTTTTTTTTTAAAAAGAGGGTTTCAAGGGGAGGCTGCAGCTATTAAAATTTAGCTAAAAATTTATGTATGTGTGTGCGCCTTTAACTACTACTTCATGTGTGCAAAGGCTGCAGGTGACTGAGTAGGGGTATGCCTTCTCTCATAGGCATACCACATACTGGACGTGTCTGCATGTGGTATGCCTGTGAGAAAAGCCGGCTGTGTGTGTGTGTCTGTTTTGCTCTGCTCTGTGATTTCCTATGGGGTTCCAATCAGAAAGGCAAAGATGGGCCTGTGTTTGATTCGCCCTCTTCCCTTCATTCTCTCTCCTTCTCTCCCTCTCCTCTGCCTCTATACACATGGAGGGGATCAGGCCTGACGACAATGGTCTGTGTCGAGTTACACGCTCCGCCGTTTGTTTGTGGAAAAAGCAGGAGGAGCGCACACCATGGTCAAAGTGATGTTCAATGTCCCATTTAGGATCAACAGCAGCATATGGACACACAAACCCCGCCCTCGATACAACAAGGCAACATGCAGATGAAAATGTTGTCTAAGGAGAAGAGTCAAAGCTGGTATGATGGCTCATTAACCATTCCGCAGGTCTTTATCTGTACCTCTATACTGACTGTGAGACTGTGAGACCTAAATATATCACTTAAAAATGAACTCTGATTGAACAGAATAATAAAAAAAATTGTATTATAACAGTGAATTGTTAGTTCATTCTGCTGTCCATGCCCCTTGCTTGGTAAATGGGGAGAAAAGCAAACTTTCAGCACAGTAGTTTTGGCAAAAAGAATGGGGCTCTGCCATAAAAATTCTACTATTTTGTTGGTAAACTAATAAAGAGCAGAAATTCTGTGCAGCCAATAGGTGCCAGCTGCAGTAGTTGCTACATCATCAGTTGCTGCTGTAGTTTATATTAGAGCAGAACATATTCAGTATGGTTGTTATTAAAATATCCAACAGTGACAAATATTTTTATCATTCGTAGATTAGCAAGTGAAGCTGCTAATCTATTCCGAACACATCATACTTAACATACTTACATAAGCAAGGGCCACTTCAGGGGCCGTAGCTCGTCATCAGGTTATAAATTTTATTGAAAGCCAAAGAAACTCTGCTCTGATCTTTTGAAAACATTTTAAATAAAAAAACAACCCAAAGGCTTTTTTAGATTATAATAAATTAAAAACAGAGAATTGTTGCTGTCCTACTCACCAGACAAACTTGTTCCAGCCTCCCTGACATGACCGCTGCCCTCTTCTCCTTCACCTTCTTTGTGTCCTCCGATTTCCCCATAGTAGAGGGCAATAATCAGTTCTAAAATGCGGATAAACATGGGTAGCTGCTGATCAGTAATGGACAACTTCAGGCTCTCCACCATGGTCTGGATCTGAGAAAAAAAACAAAGAAGAAAGCATAAGAGATGGTTGAAATTTTGAAATTTGATTTGTTAAATTATATGTTTAGATGTGAAATGGGCTACAGCCCCAACCACCTCTGGTGGGCTCCCACATGATGTGAATTGGAATATTTAATGAAAAGGCCCTATAAGGAGTGGTATGGAATCCCCTCTGGTTAAACTGATGGATGCTGAATGTTACATGTGGAAAACACAATTTCTGCTCCTGTTAAACAAATATGCTGTTATATGCTGACCTGCAGCTATAAACCACAAATGATGAGTTGAATGTGAGTATAAAGTAACAAGAAGGAAACAGATACATACCACAATATAAAGACAGTGTCAGAACAAAAATAAGTCAAGTTCCAAACTGAAACACCAGTGTAAACATGTGAACCAGTGAACAGAACCATTTACTGTAATTGTCTTCTGCAGCTACAAAACGCTTCAATTAGGTGAATACTTTTTTCTCTTAATAAACAGTATTAATAATCTATAATTAACAGAAGACAATTACGCAGTCAGAAGTGGACTTGATTGCATGCAATTCTGCAACATAGTACTGTAACAGACAGCTATCCTAAATGTGGCCAACAAATCATGTGTGAATTTCTTGATGGGTCATTGTGAAACCCGTATTCAATAACACTCAACCATAGAGCTTGTTACTGACTGTATGTAGATGTGAATGAGCTAGTCCTGCTTTATTTCAGCCAGTTGAGGAAAATTAGTTTCACAGATAAATGGGAGTGAATTTAATGACCACAATGTTCCAGCTTTATAGTGCAATACATAGACATAAACCACAGATAGCCATTATCAAATTTCTGGCTAGAACATGCACACATTAACATAATGTTCTTATTTCTTATATTTTAGAGGTTCAAATGCATGAATAAAAGAATTTTTTGCCTGTGATGATTTCCTAGTGAGTATTCTTTTCAAAACAAAACTATGCTATTATGTGAGAATGATGTTTAGACATTAAGTAACTTATATATATATATAAATAAACCAGCACTTTACCACTTGACCACCTGAGCATCCATACTGAGCTCTATGCTGAGCTACTTACTTTTATCACAGACGGAATCTTGGAATTGATGTTGTCGTAGGTAAAATGGAGACGTGTTCTGAAGGAGCACTTGTACAGCAGTGGGTCCTGGTAAAATTCGATCTTGCCACTAGCATTCCTCTTGTCCAAGCACACCGTACAGTCAGCAAAGTTGATGACTTTCCTGAGCACCAGTTCTGGAGCTGCACAGAAGACAGATAACAAAATTAATAAGGATTATATCATGTACAAGTTTGAACAATAAATATATAATGCTTGATGCTAAACCAACATGTATGTCTGTCATAACCTACTTTTAGGGACAGATTTCAGACTGAAGACCAATTAACTGCCAATAGTTTGTCCAACTGAGGATAAAAGCTGTGTTCTTAATCAGGGTAAGGGTTAGGGTCAGGCAACTAGTGGTTATGGTTAGGGTTGGAGTGAAATCTCCAGGCTATGAATTTAATTTTATGTAATGTCCCACAAGTGACCTAGGGCAACGTGTGTGTGTGTGTGTGTGTGTGTGTGTGTGTGTGAGAGAGAGAGAGAGAGTGAGTGAGTGAGTGAGTGAGAGAGAGAGAGAGTGAGTGAGTGAGTGAGTGAGAGAGAGAGTGAGTGAGTGAGTGAGTGTCTGTGTGTCTGTCTGTCTGTCTGTCTGTCTGTCTGTCTGTTGGCTATTCTGTGCCAGTAACTATTGTTGTAAGTCATATATTGGAGTGAGGCCTACTTAATTAGAAATTCCACATTGGTAGCAATGCCTGAAAATGACCGTGCTATGATTCCTCTGTTGATAAAGACTTTTGAAACATTGTGAGGAACTAGCTCTATCTTTAAAAGTGGTGAAATCAGCAACATTACAATAACAATACAAGAAGCATTATGTAAGCAACTTGATAGGAAATGGCACAGGTAACAGGACCAGTCAATGCATTAATTTTGATCATGTTTGAACACATTAGGTGTTCAAAGCATAAAGGACCAGCTTTGGTTTAAACATGCTCATTCTTTCCTATAAGTAATCCATGTCTCCACCTCGAGGAATTGAAAGCAAAAACACAACATATGAACCATGTAACCATCAAATGCGAGGGCCAACAAGGATTGCATTTCCTACAGTTCTATTTACAAGTGGCATGCTCAGGTTTAAAATCCCCCACCTCATTCACCTTTTGTGGTTTTAAATGTTAGCTCTTCTACGTCAAAGCCCACTCTGCAGAGGCGCTCCACATGCTGCTATCTGACTGGGGGAGTCCTCAATATGAGACTACCCTGGCAGCTGATATTGGGCATTTAAACGAACAGCCACATTGCCTGAAGCGACTGTTTGACCTCACTTTGAACTGACAAAATTAAACACTTACTGTAGTATACAGGTTCTTGTCTCAGCAGATTTACTAGTTAATCTCACAACCAAGGAATGTAAGCAGTCATTGCTCACCCGTGATGTCCATGAAGGCCCTCTCCCATATATCGTCCACGGTGTAGCACTCTGCTGAGGTAATGTTGACTGACAGCACAATGTCATCTTCCACATACTTCAGGATCAAGTTGTTCACCACAATATTGACATTGTTCACCACACGCCGGATCAGACTCTGCACATAACCTACAAAAATATAAGCATACACATAAGAAATGTGTTAAATAACACAATTAGCAGAGTTAATAATGTTACACAAAAGGCATAGATAATTATAAAAAGACACACGCACATATGATGTCATGGTTGTTATATTAGAATACATTCCCCAGCATATATCAGGACTGGATTAATTTTGTGTTGAGACACCGTAAAAAGAGTGAAATCCAAAGCTGCATTCCCTGAAAGTCTAAGCTCAATTCCACTGACCCCTGCCATCCTTGCGGGCTCATAAATAAGAGGAGGTCCTGACATGTTATTTTTCGCCACAGTCTATCCCTTGGACGAATACAGTGAAAGGAACTAAATATCCATAAGAAAACATTTTTACTCCCACCATGCCTGAGCAGCGCTACAAATCCTGGGTGAATTTATGAATCTCCAAAGGGCTCTCCTCTCAGATGCAAAGTCCTGTTTAACCCCAAACTATGCGCATGCTGCCTCAAACATATCCCTCCCAAGCCCGTTAAAACAACTGAGGAGCCTGCATGAGCACACACAAAAATACACACACAAAACAGGACTTTCTACATATTAAACA
>JANJYP010194624.1:0-12445 GCA_024605115.1 Rastrelliger brachysoma
CCCCCCCCCCCTCCAGTCCTGGCTGAAACGTGACTGCGCTCCAGCCAGGTCTCAGCAGCTCAGCACAGCTCAGCTCAGCTCAGCCAGGCTCACAGCCACTACCGCTGTTACTGTGAAGCACTGGTTTCCTGTGCACATTCCCCACCTCCCCAACTGTGTTTTTTTTGGCTCAGACAGAGGGGTACACAGCTACAAGCGTAGGGCCTTGCAGAGGCCTTCACTGTCTCTACTCCTCAAGGCCTGAAGAATCCAGAGAGACATTGCATGGTGGATTTTCTGGATGTTGGGCTGTCATGTTTTTAGCTACACTATCATGCTCCACTAATGGCATAGTCAGTCTATACACCACTTTAGAACAGAATGATATATCTAAACAGCTGTTGGATGTATTGCCATGAAAATGTGTTCAGACATTTATGCTTCTTAGAAGAACCATACTGACTTGACATTTGTAGTGTTAAATGGAATTTCTCATTTATTTACATAGATTTTTAGCAAAAGGTGTGTTGGTGCTATTGTGCTGTTGTTATTATTAAGCTTAGTTTTACAGGTCTCATTTTGATCCCCCTTTATTTACTCGGAATCACACTCTCTTGCTGTACTTTTAGACACATTGTTTTTGTATGCTGTAGCTCCCTTGTTGCTGTTGGTCACAACAAGAGCAAACTGCGTACAGCCAGTGTATAAAGCAGGGGAGAGCCAAGGACAGGATTGAACGCAGGCATAAAATAAAAGTTGTTAAAGATCCATCTGGGAACAAGAAAAAGCAGCAAACATTCAGTGTCTTAATATCTACACCAATATTTAACTCATGCTGACTAGCCCACTTTTATATACACTTTGAACAAATCAAAAGTGTTCTGTATTTCCAGTGCTGATTAATGTTTAATATGTTACCTCCAGTGCAATGTTTGTGCGTTTGTTGTTGTGATTGGCTGTAAAACAGAAAATGAACTCATAGCTTTACATACTTATTGGTTTGGATACCAATGTTCCACTCATTATAACAATTATATTGCACTTATCCAACACACACACACACACACACACACACACACACACACACACACACACACACACACACACACACACACACACAAACACACACACACAAACACATCTACACATCTATTTAAAATACAAAACACATAATCAAAAATACTTACTTACAAAATAGAGCACCTATCAGCCAGCTACAAAAAGGCCTCAGTTGCCATTTTGAGAACTTTGCAAGCATTGATTCAGGGAGAGCTAGAGGCAGAGGTAGAGGACAACCGAGAGAAAGAGGAGAATGTGGTAGGAGAAGCCATACAAGGGCCATTATTTCTGATGACATAAGAGCAACTTTTGTGGACCAAGTCATATAACAAGGCCTGACTGCAAGGGAAACTGAGCAGAAAGTTCACCCTAATCTAAGTTGTTTCAAAATTTCATCCATAATAAGGACCTTAATGAATTTATTGTACTGTGAAGTACACTAATGTAATGTACAATATTGAATATTTAATTTTTTGGTTATTGTGAAAACGTACCTTCTGTGGAACTGCATACAGTTTTTACCTGTTGCTTGAGCACTATAGGCGCATGCTTAAAGCAAAGTATCATTTTGTCATTAGAGTGACAATTTTGTTTTTAAGATTTTTTTGTGGCACAGACACAGTAGCCAGACAGGAAAGCATGGGAGAGAGGGGGTGAGACATGCAGCAAAGGATCATTCCGGCTGCAAATCAAACCAGGGTCAGCTATGTATGAGCAAAGCTCCATGTGGCATGTGCTATACTCACCGCTATAGCACACACAGAGTGATATTTTTGACAAAGGATTGTTAGGTTTTAATAGCAGAGTTTCAATTTGACAAAGATGTGAATGGTTTATTTCCCACTATTGTGTCTTATTTGCTTGTGTGTAGAGTTTTTGAAACAATGAGCCAAGTTTTGCAAAACGTGTTTAAGCAATGGGCAAAAACTGTAAAGACCTGCATGTGTGCTTGTGTGATATAAGAAATGTTTTGTCCTGCAGGTAAAAAAAATATTTTTAAAAAGCAGTAGCTCTGGCATGTGAAAAAGTCAACAGCTGACCAACATAACAAACATACAGTGATAACAGAACACACCCAGCTGGAGGATGGAGGGCAGGGGGAGGTCCCCTCCCTCACTTGATGATGCCATAGCAATACAGTTACACCTGTCAGCCAGAGGACTTATCATGACTTTTGTGGTGTAAAGGCAACACACATTAAAAGAATCATATTCCTGATAATATATCTTGGACTGTAAATCACTCCCTGAGACCAGAAGAGCACTGTGTATCTGTGTGGATAGAGTGTACTCTCACTGGTTTCAGCCAACATTGCAGTCAATAATCGATCTCTTGCAGAATCTGTCACACTTATCTCAAGAATTCCATCACTGCAGACAGAAAAATCTCTTCATCTCTCCATCATGGCTGTCTTCTTAGTCACATGCATTATGCTCTAACCCTGTAGTTCACATGTTTAGATATGAACAAGTCCTGCAAACTTAACAGCATACTTTGGGGGAAAGAAAGAAAAATACATGCGGGTTTAGAGAGGGCACAAAAAGCAGCCATGGACTTTAATTTAAAAAACTGTTAAACATGTAACCATAGGTCTATGAGACTACTGCCACTACACACTACACCCCTGCTGTGTTCTTCTCTGAAGTTTGCATTTACTGTCTAGCATCCATAAACTGAATAACTTGGAAAGTGCTGGTAACAGGAGTCTGTCTTTAATCACAGACCTGGGGTTACAGTGCACATCCTTGAGTCTGTCTCCCTCAGGCTTTAATCTCTAGATTCTATGCAGAGTAGCAAATTGGACAGAGTCACAACTGTCAGCCACCTAGCTGTCTGTAAAGAGATTTGTAGCAGTTTAATCATGATCCCTGCAATAACTCCTTCTTCAGAGATGTATCAAGCAGACAAAAGAGGGTCAAATATTATTACATCTATACAATCATGGAGATCAAGTGGATGGATTAAACTACATGTGCCACAAGTAAGCCAGTACTGTACCTGTGCACTGTGTGTGTGTGCGTGTTTGTGTGTGCGTCTGTGTGCATGCGTGTGTGTGTGTTTGACCCCAGTCTTGTGCTGTCGGAGTATGACTGGTATGAAAGGCTAGTCATACTCTAACGTCATGTGAGCATGACTCTAAATCTTATCAGCTTTCAGCAACGGCTGATATCGGTGGAAGGAACTAACCTCAAACACCACTTCTTTCTGCGTCAACTTTGAGTTTGTTTCCGGAAACCACCCAGTACTGTGAACATGTGTTTCCTCTATAGTGATAAATACCTTAACTTTACTTATTCAAATGTTCCTTATGACCATGGCTAACAACAATATACTTGTTAATGACAAACATAGTTGTTAAAAGTTCCTTGTTCTTGTAAATAGTCAGGTAACACTTCCTGATGCCAAAATATATCTATTGTAAGTGCACAATATCTCTACTACACAGCAAATAACTTTACTTCCCTGTTCCTCTCTGTTAATCGTATGTTGACCAGTTCTGCAAAACACTCCACTCTTTCGATGGTGAAAGTCATTTAGGGTGATTAAGAATTGTCCTACATCTTTTGGCGCTGTATGAGAAGCAGACTGACAAACATTTTGATCTTTTCTACACCCTTTATATTCTTGCACTCCAATCTTTCATTTCTTTTGCTCACTTTAGGAAATAGATTGAGTAAAAAGTAGGACATAATTCAGATTTCTGCGATTTTCTCAAGGAAATTCCCAAGGCATTGCTCACAACACTTTTTTAAAGGAGCAGTGACAGGTTAAAACACAAATTAATTATTTATTGAATGTTGATAAAAGTGTCTTCATAGTGATTGTAAAATCTACCAGTGTTGTGAAAAGCCTTATTACTACTACATTACTCCCAACCAAAGCAGATTCAGAAGATGTAAATTTTATCAGACCTCACATTCAAATAATCTATACTTTTTTTGGATGAAAATACCTGCAGGCTATCACGTTTCACGCTCTAGCCTAGCCTATTCTGCTTTATCCTGTGAAGCCCCTTGCCCTTGATCACAGATAATGTTTTGGCGAGGAGGAGTTAAAGACCATTTAAACTTATCTCGCAAGTGTCATAAAATGATGATGATGATGATGATGATGATGATGATGATGATGATGATGATGATGATGATGATGATGATGATGATGATGATGATGATGATGATGATGATGATGACAGCGTTTCCCTCTCTCCGCCCTAAGCAGCAAGCGCAGGTTGCGTCAAAAAGCTCCTCCTCTCTCATTTGTCGCTGTGCGGTTCCCATCCTCATCATAGGAACGCGGACAGGTAAACCGCAATGTCGTATTTATATTCTCCCATAACACAACAGTGAGGGGTTCCTGCTGGATTTCCGAATTACAATAGGTACATTTGTTTAAACAAAAAGAAAGAAAAGGGAAAAAAGAAAAGGTAGGCTGTCTGTTGATGGAGTTGTCTGCTTCGAGGCAGTTCAGCTTTAGTAGGATGTGATTACTAATACGTTGCTTGTTTTTAACGTATAACGTCGTCATTTTTTTCTGCATAGAAGTGGTGTTTCTTATGCGTTTTTGACTGTACTCGGGCTGTTTTGGTTTGTCTTGCCAGAGGTTGCATGCAGGCTTTGACGTAAGCCGCACCGCTATAATCAATATGCCAATCAGTGTGACGCTGTAGGAAGCAGCTTTTAAACTCAAACCGATCAGCTTCGAGCATGTGTTTTCGTAATTGAAAAGAAGTGTGTATTTATGTGTATGTGTGTTTATGTTTGTGGATGTGTGTGTGGCTGCAGGTTTTGTTGGCATTCACGCAAGCAATCCTGCTTAGATCAGCCTGGTGGATTTCCACATCTGCTGCAGACCTGTCGTGTATTCGTTTGTAATGGTGTGAATGAAACCCTTAAGCAGGTTATTTAGGCTGTTAAATATTAACATTGAAGATGCTGCCCCATTGGTCTGCTGCCATTTCGAGAGGGCCTCAGCTGCTGTTTGGCATAAATATGAACTAGGCATCAATGTTTTAACAGGTCTACTCAGAAGCCACATCACATTGTTCTCTCCTCTTCTCAGGATGGAGGCCCTTATAAATGAGTGGTTGTGGCAGGAGGAGTACTGGCTTCCTCCTGGCATCAGCTGGCAGGACATTGAGATGAAGGAGGAAGAGGGCCACTTTCCTGTACCCAGAGATCTCATCTACACCTTGCCATTGGCCTTCGCCTTCATTGCCTTCAGATATGTCTTTGAGAGGTGAGATATACTGCAACTGGACCATGAAAGCACAGGTGCGAGGTCTGCTTTTTCATTGTTGCCATCAACTTTGACAACTACTGCTGTGCTTAACTTGTTGGAGCAGTAAGTTTTCAATAAAATCACAGCAGACCTGGAAGTACGATATTAGATAATATTGCAGCAGTCTTTCATCAGGTGAAAACAAATGTGTGGAAATATTGTTTCGTTTCCTCCTTGACTTTCACTTGTCATGTTGGCTGCTATGTTGCCTGTGTAGTTCAGGATAATGGCTCAATTAGTGTTTCTAGTAAACGGAGGGTGTTGATCAGACAAGATCAGGCAAGAATTTCAACAGCGGTTTCAGCTGCTCATTGTGAGAAAGTTCTTTCTCTTGTCAGATGGACTGCATCCAAATATATAACAATGTGAAGTGTTGTGTTCTTTTTTGTAGGAAGAGGTTGATAATGACAGTAATATGGCAATGATGGCAGGGAGTACTTTATAGCAGATGAAGGCCTGCAGCAAACTACAATCAGTAGGTTTAACTGAACTTTCTAATGTTGATCTAATGTTCTACCAATGCTGTGCTGATTCACTGTACTAATTGGCAAAAGTACTAATAGCCTCTGCAGCCTCTTATAGAGAGATATGCACCACTGGGTGCTGACTAGAGAAAAACATGTGTGATAGAAAGGTTTAATATATATTCCCAGTTGTGCTTATTACAAGAAATCTGGTTGAACCATCTAGAGATTTCTTGAAAAGGTCGAAACATTTCCGTGGTGACGGCAGGAGGGAATTGAATCTTATCTTCTCTGTGAGATAGTAACATGACGGACATACCTGAAAAAATGGTTTTTGAATATCTGAGCAACAAGAGGTGCATTTTATTCATGCTATGCGGCACTTAAAAGCCTCTTAAAGTTATGCTTACAATACACGTTCCATCTGATGTACTTAGCTGATGCTCATATCCAGAGTAGAGCTGAAACAGTTGGTCAATGTCTCAGTTGAGAGAAAATGAATCAGCAACTATTTGATAACAGATTAGTGACTGGGTAAGTGGGTAGAGGTTCATTGTCCTACTCATGTATTGTTAAGACAAATTGACAGGACTTGAGTATGTGATCATTTAGTTATAGGTTACTTCATGTTCAAGTGATACTACATTTCTTTGCCATTAAACTGGTAGAAGGTACAATCATTTAATAACACAGAATTAATTGCAACATTTGTCAAGTTGTTGAAATTATTCATTATATACACAATTGCTTGCTTTTCTCATACTTTGCAGCAAGTGTTGAAAACAGAGGACTGAGTGGCTTTGAAATTCACATAGATTATAAATCTTTAGAGAAAACAAATGATTTCGTTGCTCAAGGTTTAGGTGTTAAGAAAACGATAAAAGCAATGCAGCTTTACAGGCAACTTGCCTGGACACTTGACTCATTCTGTTGGTTGATTGCTGGTCATAGGGTAAGAGTTGAGGATGTCGAGCAGGATGGAAAGACGTGTGATGCATGGAGTGATAGGAGGCCTGTTTTTGCATGCTTTTCCTTATCAGATACTATATTATCTGTACTAATGCTAAACGTTTTGTCAGCTTGTTTGACAAGACCTGTCTACAGTTGTTTTGCTAAAGACTTGTCTATATTGTCATCAGGTATTAGAAGAGTAGTGACTTAAACATGAGATGTGTCATTGTATGTGACAGAGGATGGGTCTGAATACTATTTATTTTATTATATATTTTGTTTGTTTGTTTTCATTATTTTTTATTTACTATAGCCTATGCTTTTATGTAGCATTTTGAGATTGTTGTTAATGAAAAGTGCATTAAAAATAAAATGTATTATTATTATTATTATTATTATTATTATTATTATTATTATTATTATTATTATTATTATTATTATTATTATTATTATTATTATTATTATTGGCATGCTAGCGTGTATGTGTGGTATTACTGTTAATTGTTGTTGCTGACAGACAACGTTGAGTTTGAAGGTGTTTCTTACATCTAATCAGCTCTAAGACAGCTGGAAGGTGAAAAGGTGTGTTTTAATTTGCTCGTCCCGAGCCACAGCTGTTTCCTGTGTTGAGGTAGGGTGTTTGGTGTGTGTGTGTGTGTGTGTGTGTGTGTGTGTGTGTGTGTGTGTGTGTGTNTGTGGTTCCTGTAACCAGAGACTGTTTATGTCTCTGGGTAAAGCTGTACTGACCTTCTCATTCTCTCTGATCTGTCTCCCCCTGTCTGTTTCAGGACGATTATCTCTGAGATAGAGTTACATACATGTGATAATGCACGTGCATACACACACACACACACACACACACACACACACACACACACACACACACACACACACACACACACACACACACACACACACACACTTTTATTTATTTATCAAAGCATCTCTTCTGTGTTTATATTCACATTGTCCTCCTTCTCACTCTGTCTGACTCCATCTCTCTGTAAAACACACACATTCAGATCAAGTGTCTCTTAATGCCATATCAGCTTAAGACAAAGGCTGTGTGGCCAAATGTCACAATAAGCCCATGGGAGCAACTCTACAGGCTGTTAGCAGCAGCATAATAAGCTATCTTGTTGCGATTGCTCTCGACTGTACTGTGGTAGAATCACACTGGACAGCCGTTGGATTCACATATGAATCTTTTTGTAGCATACAGTACTATCAAGATCAAAATTTGAAAATAAAAGTTTTTCTTCCTTTTCTCCCTCCTCCTCTTTCTTGTTCTGTATCCCCTCAGGCTCATTGCCATACCATTAAGCAGACAATTAGGTGTGAAGGACCAGGTTCGGATTCGAGCTGCTTCTGTCCCAAAGCTGGAGGCCTTCTACAAACAGAATAGTCGACAGCCATCACAAGTGTGTATTTCTGTTCTAGCTTCTCCATGTATTTATTTTCTCTTTATTTGACCACTCAGCTGTTTGGGAGTTTTATTTGGATGAGTCATCAGCTTTCTCAAAATAAGGAATTGACCAAAAAAAGTATTTATAAAAGTCCCAGAGAGATTAACCTAATTAATAAGTCTAAGTGGTTGTACATGTTGTTACAGAGCTACAACAACTAGTTCTAATACAGAAAATGTCTCTATAGGGTTGAGAAAATGTGACTTGCTTAAAAAGTCTATTCTTAGTCATTATTATCACATTTCATTGCTACACTACCTTTAATGAACTTGTCTTGTTTAATAAAGTTAATAATAAGAAATGTTAAACAATCTCTGCATCAAAATAGAGCACAACAATATAATTACAATTGCAATTGTTCCTGTGTGCAGAAATAGTTTAATTATCTTGTCAGTGAGCAGGTACAGACAAGTAACAGAGAAGTTTTAGTTCACATGGAAATTATCTGTTCTTCCCTTTTTTAAAAGATATTTTTTCAGGCATAGACACCTTTATTTGACAGTTAGAAATCATGGGAGAGAAAAGGGATGTGACATGTGACTACCTGCACACTCATCTGTCCTCCCTTTTGGTTTTCCTTTGATGTTATGACATTGATGTACTTTGAGCAGGATTTTGAGCCTGTCAAGACAAGACATGATTTGGCATATCAAACATAAATGTACTAATCCATTAGGACTGATATGTGTCTTCTCTCTGTGCATGTGTGCATGCTCGTTTGCTTGCTCATATGCATGTATACATAACAGCCTTTTTGTCCTGACTTCCCCACCATTGTGGCCTGAGCAAGCAATGGCAGCACCAGGCTAAACACCAGGTCACAGTCTTCCAAATGATTGATCCTCTAAGAATTGGTTGCCCTGAAATAAGTAAATAAATCCTAATAGCTGAAAATCATTGACCTAATTTTTAGAAAGTAATATAGCAACACAAACAAACAAGTAGTACAACGAGCCAGTGTCACCACAAGAATGTTGTTTTGCCCTAAGTCAGGTTGGCAATTATGTTTCTCACAGGGCAAGAACCTATTTTTGAAATACAAGGGTGGAGAGAAAGAGAGCAAGAAACATCAGAACACTATCACATTGATCAGCAAGAAGTTCAGGCTTGTAATATATCACATTTGAAATAGTGTGTCTCAGATAGTGAGAGCATCAAGCAGCAGGCTGTAAAAAATTAATTGATATTAATTTAATCAAAATAATAGTCTCAAGTGCGAAATTTATTTGAACCCTGCATGTAAATATGTGTTTGTATTTGTGTGTATTCAGAATGAAGTGGTGAGTTTGGGGAAGCAGTGTGGACTCTCTCAGAAAAGGATCCAGACCTGGTTCAGGCACAGAAGAAACCAGGACCGACCCAGCAACACCAAAAAGTTTTGCGAGGCCTTGTGAGTTCTTGTTTTTCCCCTCAAACCCTGTTTTTTCATGTGAATTAAAGCTGTAGTAGGCTAAATGTTCTGGAAGAGTTTAAACTCTCAAACTCAGTTCCCCGCTGTTCAATTTGACATGGGGTAGATTTTCACTGTTTGGCAAAATGCCCTTAACTGAACAGCGCAAAGCTTGAGCTTTGTGCAATGGAAACTTTGTGCTTTCCTGTTACATGATGTCTCTGTTCAGTTTTGAACTTATACTGCAGCTTAGTTTGCCATCAGTTAGCAAGATTCCGCCATCAGTGATTGCAATAATCATATTTATATTAAATAACACATTGTTTATAAAAGGGGTATTGTAGTTAGACATTTTTGACAACTCTTCAGCTCCATGTGGCCCTATAGACCCCATAGACTTGTTTTTGTCTGCAATTTTTGTCTGTTGCCTAAACACCAGTCAAACAAAGTTGGTGGCTCAATAGTAAAGATAGCAAAGCCAAGTTAGTGGCTAAATATTAATAAATATTTCCTTTAGGTATTGTTGGAGAGCAAAGCAAATATATTTGCTTGATTTGTGAATAAGATGCTGTTTGCTAACAAATTTGTCATTTCAACTTCAAAGATGATAATACACTTTAAGTTGTTTTCCTGACTTGTTTCATTGCCCCCAAGTGGTCAAAAATCTTGCATTATCATTGTAGGCTTAAAGGGGAATTCACGTTTTTTGTAACCTAGAACTTATTTCTAGGGTTAAATATAATTATATACTCATATTTGGTGTCATTTGGAGTCCTTTCAACGCTATTTAATCCACTCAAGATCAGTGTACTGTCTATCCATACACTGTCTTATAATGGGAGCGCTAAGGGCCACAGCAGTGCAGCCTCTAAATAAGGCATTGTCTGTCGTGAAACTCGTTCATTGCAAACAAACTTTATCATGAATCACAGTACTGTTCCCCTGTTAGCTAAAAGTTGTGTTGTTATAGTCATCTGGGGTTTTTGTAATACAACCTAACACCTTACTGACAAGCACCACCTTTGTAGCTCAAAGATGAGGCAAAGTACAGAGTAAGCTGTACTGCGCATGCCAGTGATGGCCTGCAATTAGTTAGGTTGTTTTACAGTGTAAAAAACCTGGATGATAATAACAACACAACTTTGAGCTCATATGGGGAATAGCACTGTGATTCATGATAAAGTTTTGGTGAAATGAACGAGTTTCATGGTAGATAATGTTATTTTGAGGCTGCACTGCTGTGGCCCTTAACGCTCCCTTTATAAGAGTGTGTGGATATATACGCCAATCTTGAGTGGATTAAATAGTGTTGGATGGACTCCAAATTACACCAAACTTTTTGGAGTGAGTATATAACCGTATTTAACCCTAGAAATAAGGTCCAGATAGCAAAATACGTGAATTCCCCTGTAACTTCTCTTTTATTCATTTTACACAGTGGTTCTTCTTTATTGATGTTTTTACAAAACTCTGGGAAATTAATCCAACCAATTCAACAAACAATGATTCATAAAGTGTTATTTTAATGTGAGATGTACTATTTCAAAGTACATGGTGTACTTTACAGAATGACTGGATGAAAGCAAGTTTCAAGTTCAAGTTCGATCCATCTAAGTTAAGATATTCAGGAAGTATATTATTTATATCATATATTAGGAATGACATCCGGGTAGGTTCAGCATATCACCTTTCATGTTCATGTGAACATACAGTACTGCTGTACTGTACATCACACCTCTTTAATATTTATTCAGTTGTTTCTGACAAAGCTAATTAGATAAATTAATTTAAACTGTTGCCATTAACAAATTATTATGTATTTTTATCTGTACAGCTGGCGTTTTGTCTTTTATCTTGTCGCCTTCACAGCAGGGCTTGGCTCTTTAATTGATGTAAGTCTGTTTGTTGCTTTATTTTATTTCTCTGGTTAAATAGGATAGACATTTCATATAATGTGTAAGCATTGGTTATGAGTGTGACAGATTGTTAAGTATTTATTTCATAGTACTACACACAGTAATATCATGGTCACACATCATATTCCTCTCTATTTCCTACACTCAACCTTCAGTTTTTCTTTTCATATTCCAGACATCATGGTTCTGGGATCACAGAGAGTGCTGGAGGGGTTATCCCAAACAGGTGAGGAGGAAACAGTAAGTTTTGTGATTAATTTAAAAAATTGCTATGTTAGACAGTATTTCATAGAACAATGGATTCTCAAAAATAAGACGACTTTAATATGTGCTTATCCAAAAACTCAATTCATACACTCAACTCAATCATTAATTCATTCATCAGTCATAAACAAGCACAAATGCCAAATATTTCTTGTTCCTAGCTTTTCAAATGGGAGGACTTGCTTCTTTTCTTTGTTTTATACATAGATTATAAAAAATGTGGATGCAGCCACATGACATCTATTAGTTTTTTAGTTTGCCATTTTAAACCCTCACATTTAGTGATTTGATCATCGCCAATTTGGATCTGACTGTTGCTACCTGCTAGCTTGGTTAGCACTATGCAGTCTATGGTTAACTTTTATTTTGCTAATCCTAATAGTATTTTTTGACTGCAAAAAACTGAACAGAGCAGTAACTACATCTGTATGAAGTCAATCTTGAATTATGTCATGGCTATGTTATGTAATCAACTTTGTTGCTGTTGTAGGGTTAGGGTTGTCAATCAAAAGGTAGCCACACCCTGTAGTGTACTCTGAAAATATAAACTCATTAGGAAAATGTTTATTGGGGTAATAAATCAAGTGAGAATTACATACTTTGGACTTCTTTTTTTAAACCAGTTGCCTCCTACAGGCTATTAGTGAGAATAGATTTTTATTGCACTTAGAGGAACAG
>JANJYP010194978.1:0-14270 GCA_024605115.1 Rastrelliger brachysoma
CATGTAACCACCTCATTCAGAAGAGACTGGCCCAATCCAGTATGATCGGGTTGAGAGGTGTGGTGTAAACTTTTGATGATTTGTTCAATAGGAAAATATTAGCAACTATAAACCTTGTAAATGCTAAGCAGATTGTTTACATTTTTTCACTGCACATTTGTCCAATGTGAGATAATGAGTGATGGTGACGGAGAAAAAGAGCACACAAGGAACACTCTCCCTTGTTGTTGGGCTGATGGTGGCCAGTAGGAATATTCAAATCAATAGGAGACAGCTGTCTCGAAATCTCCAAATCATTTCAAAATGAAAAAGGTGTGCTTGCAGTATCATCTCAGCTAATGTATAATTTTACCAGAAGTTCAAATGTATAGTTTTGTGAATACTGATTCAATGCTGTTATCATAGTTACATGATTTACACTTGAAGCAAATATTTGTGGTAGTTGTTACAGGTTAGTTCTGAATACTAGAAAGACAAAACTGAACATATGTGTAGTTTATATTTACATCAAAAAGTATTAATGCATGGAGAAAATGCATGACTTACACAATCTTATACATGACATAGACTCTGAGCACAGAGAAAATAATGACAGGTAATCAGTCCTTCTGCACATGTTCATTCAAAAATTCACACAGATAGGTGACTGAGTAATAAAATACATTAAAATACTGGATATATTTTCAACAACTCCAGCTCTGTTACTGTGACTGAGTTCTTGTACAGAGCTTATTGTCACACAGCAGTTCTGCTGGCCATGCAAAACAACCATAATACATTACAGTATGTCATTGTTGTCAAAGGTTGGTGTTAGAATAGAAAGCTTGAAAGGTGTAGCAACAGTAACTAAGGCGGCCAAGGCTTTGTAAACCATCAGTTCAAATCACCTATGTTACGCTTTACAGGTTTTTTTTCTTTATCTTTTTTTTCATACTCAAAAAGAGACAAACCCACAGGACTGTAATATTTCCCTTCTCACCTCTAATAAGAGCAGAGGTAAAAACAAGGAAACAAATCCTGATGTTTAAGGTTGAAAGGACAAATGTATGCAGTCCACGTTAACAAATGCAATTAAATCAGCTCAGTGTCATTGTCTGCACCATCAAGCGTCAAAGCATCACAGATTCAGTAAGGTTTACAACAATGTTCCCAAGGGAGGGTTGATATTTTTATGACAGACATGAAAATTTCCCCGCATACTTCTCACAATAAATTACACACCCTCTACGGACAGCTAATTAAAGGACGACACAACTTTTTTAAACACCTCATAATTTCCTACTTTACACATTTGCTGGTCATTTGGAATATGCCATCAAAATAGCCCTACCAATTAGTTTTTAAATTGCACCTGAGAGGATCAATGGAATATGCACGGTAAGCTTCCTCCCTTTTTAATGTTAATACGACTGCTGGTCTTGATATATGTGTTAGGGAGAGCTGCCAGCCTTCTGCAAAGTCACTTTAATGATTCTCTTAGGTGGCAGGCACTGCAGAAAACCAAACCACAGCAAAAATCAGTTTATACCCACAAGGTCACACGGCAAAGAACCTCACTGTTCTTTAGTGATAAATATTGCCGTCATTCCTTCTCCTTTCGTCCTCTCTTACTCATGATTCCATTTTCTTCCACTTGCCTATTATTATTTTTTTCTTTCTTTCACGTTTCTCTTTCAGACAGTGTGAAAGCATTTTTTTAAAGGTGTGTGGGGGCAGGTGATGTCTGACCAAAGGTGGGGTTTTTTTGGTGCCAAGAGAGACAAAGATGCCAGCCCACACAGTTACATTGTGAACCAAAGGACTGTGTAATTTCTATCACTCACTGCTCTTTTTTTCTCCTCCACTCCTCAATCCATCCCTTGGCCTGTGCCCCACCCACACACTGGTAGGAAATGTAGCCTCAAAGCGTCAACACCCACCACAGAGGCTCAGAGATCACAGTCTGCCATGAAAATACTCCCCCATACAATGACTCCAATTCCCTCACTTCCAATGTGGATGTACAATGCATCCGGTTGAATCTCTGTATCATGCATGGCGAGGTGTTTCATGTCAACATCGTTGCAAATCCCAACACTCCAAAGCCTTGTGGTATGGAAATGATTCACCATTAAACACTGTTATATTTGTGCGCACACACAGATACATATGTACACATGCCACTTTGTAGGAATATGAGAGGTAATGTCACAGTCTTCTTCAACAGGCCCGTGGCTTTTCCTTTTCAAGACATCTTGCGGGATGTTGCTGATGTGCCACAGAGGGGTTTTGAAACAAAGAGGCATCAGTCTAAACAAAGGCCCTTTAACAGCTCAACTCCGCCGAAAGAATGTACAGTGTTGCTCGGAAGAACTTGGGATTACAGTCACAGTGATGTATAATTTATGAATGGTGTTGATAGATTTATGGATGTCTGTTGGAAGATGTTTTCTTTCCAGAGGCAGCAGATGTTCATAATAGGAAGCAGTCGTCCATGTAGAATTTTCTCCTTGTGGATTTGTCCTGCATCTCACCAGTGTTAGTATCACACACTGTCATTTATGTGGCATCATAGTTTAGTTTAGTTTAAGTAATATATTCCTATTATATATGTCTAAGTAAAGTAGTCTGCATATGTTTTTCTTAGGTGTCCAGTGGAGCAAATGAGAGATGAAGGAAGATGAGGGACAATAGTAAAAAAGAAAAATATATATATATTTTTTTGCTGTTGTAGTGAAGCTGATATGAGCTAACATAAATGATATGTTAATAATATTTTAAGTATGTCCTAAAACAACAGTTAGATGTTCAAATGATCACTGAACCATGTGTAAACATTCCTGTTGTTTATACTGACCATTAATAGATCTCTTCATAATGCACATTCACTGTAATAGGAGACAAAACTCACAGTCTTCCATCCATGAAAATATGTATTTAATAGTTTATCTGGAGCTTTTCTTGTTTCTGTCTTTCCACTGCAGAGGAACAGGAAAACACTGACCACAGAGACAAAGAGGGAAATTGGCACTAAACAGACTTACTGTGGAAGATATCCACTTCATTTTACTATCTCAGTCTGTTGAAGCCTCATATAAGCTTCAGATAACTTTTCAATACATTTTTGCATAAAATGAGGACTGTGGATTTTGTCCCCTATCACTTGCACGGTAAGCCCCTTAAAGGAGACTCTCTTAATGGCCAGTCTTATCAGGAGGAATGACTACAGACAGCCAGAACCTATTTTAATTTTCATATGTGAATATAGCCTGTATGTATAGCAATGAAGAAAATGTGCAGATCATCTATTGCTTTTAAATATCTGGTTATTATAAAAAAAAATAATAATAATAATTTACACCTTAAGTAGGTCCATACAGCCTTTACTCTAAGAGTTCAAATGAAAGCCAGTAATAATATGATTTATGGAGACCTGGGAGGATACCAACCATGTTTTGCAGTTAAAAAGAGAATTATTGGCTTCTTGGAGAGGCTGCTAGAAAGCAAAGACAGTAAACTCGGTTGGATTATGTGTACCCATTCAGCCCAGTATCCCAGGAATTACATCCATATTGGGCAATTCTGCACCTGACAATTTATGTGTAATGCCAAAACTCAAAGCCAATGCAGGACATAGTGTACCCTTTTTGTAGCAAAGTTAATGCAAGATTGAGGAGGTGAAGGTGGTGGATTAGACACCAAAACCATAGATGGTTACATACCATGGACAGATATTGCAGAGAATGAGAACTTTACAGAACATTGGTGTTAGACATACAGCAATCTATGATTTTGTCAAATTGTCCAATTTTGACATCTGCCAAGTGGGTTTGGCTATTTGCTTAATTTGTACATCTCTGGTTATATGCATCACCAACAGATAATAAGTGACTGATGTTTGTGTCAACAATGTGAATCCATACTGTTTTTTTAGGGTTTCACAGTTACCTTATAGACAAAACACACTAATGGCTACATAGACATGTCTATCTCCAATGAGAAGGCAGTTAGGCACGCAAAAATCAATACTTGATTTATTTTCAAAGAGTTGGTATCGTGACAGTAATGTGCAATCATGACTGTAAATCTCCTTAAAGGCAATGAGCTACAGAACACAGTGTACTTCAGATGTGAACAATAACTGACCTCATTCATCTCTTAAATGTGTGTCCCTTAAACTACAGTACATATAACATGCCCCAACAATCAATATGAGATGTGCATAAAACTGATTGATTACTTGCGCAGAACATAGTATCAAAGAAAAAAGTCTCCCTTGCCAGCCATTTGAAATGACTTATATATGGCTGCATATTCACACATACGTATGTTACCAGCCTGCACAGAGCAGCATACTCAAACAAACTGTTAGCTGCCAAAGCACTAACTCATGTAAAAGATGCATTTATACAAGAGCTTTTCCTTCCACTGATTCCAGAGAACACGGGAAAACATGGAGCAAAAGCACAAAGACCAGAAGTCCCTCGACTGTGTTGTTTATTTTTATTTCCAATGTGAAAATCCACCATTTTCTCCAAACATGTTTAATCCCAGTAGTCTTATCTGATACACTTCTCACTTGAATATGCAAAAGAGGGGTATTTGTTTGAAGAGGCTTGCTAATTCTGCTGACACTCACGTCTGGCTGTGTGTGTGTGTGTGTGTGTGTGTGTGTGTGTGTGTGTGTGNTGTGTGTGTGTGTGTGTGTGTGTGTGCCCGAGAGAAACAAGGAGAGCAGCGGCAGACAACAGCTGGTGACCAAGGGAGTAAGGATGAAGTAGATGGATTAACATGTTTGGACAGGGAGACTGATTGTTTGAACAGTGTCGCTGAGTGAATGACTGACTGATTGAAGAACAACATTGACTCAAATGTAGAGTGAGTGAGATCGCCTTGAGCTCTGTAATCTCAACAGTGTGTATGTGTGCTTGTACGTAAACTTGTATGTTTATAAAACCATTGATCGAAAAGCGGACAACAGAACACTTATCTGAAAATGTTTGTTTGCACATCCATTTGCATCAAGTAGTAAAAGTTCTTGCAACATTCGCAGCAACATATAAATGAAACATGATGCCATGAGGCAATCTTTTCAGCAGTGGGAATATTACAGAAGGTTTGTTTGCAAGCACTTCATGTGTTTTATGATGTACGCAGCGTGCATAATACAGATGCATCTTCTCTTATGGAATCAATACCTTGCAGCAATACACACATGTACAGTATTAAAGAGCAAAGTGTGGTGCAACAAATAACAGAGGAAACTGCTGGAGGCTGTAGGTGTATTCTGTGTATTCTTGTGTATGGTTATGCATTGTATTGGTGGCAGAAAGGTTATTTTTATGTGCAGTGTTTTAAATACATGTTTTGTTTTGTAAATCTCCTTTATTTATTATCTAGTGTTTTACTGTAAAGCATATTGAGCTAACCTGTGTATAGAATTTACTTGACTTTCTTACATTTCCTGAAATCTAAAAGCCCAAATTTACCATGCTGAGTACTATATTAGCTCAAACAATATTGATTTTTTTTTTTATGTTTATTGAGATGCTACATCATTGTTTTTCTCTTGTGCATTCTTTAGGGTTGCAAATATGAAGAACAAAGCCAGCACTAATTTAGTTTAATTGGTTTCAGTTCATCTTTACTGTCTGCAATCATCATTGCGGTACTAAATTGTTTTCATTTTATGATATGTCTGATGCATCTGGGTTGCTATTAGAAGTTTTTTTTTAATCTTTTTTAACTAATTAGTCATTCCCTTATTTATCTGTTTTCAGATTGTTAATTTCACTAGAGATAACGGATTTCACTTAAATAATGTCAACTTTAAAAATCTGAATTTGAAGTAACAAAATAATTATTTAATGTTTCAATATTTTACAGTCTAATACATTTGGGAATTTGGGAACAGGAAATTGGTTGACATAGAAACAAAAAAAAAAAAAAACTTAACTGCATGCAAGTATTTAGCATGACAAGAGAAGAAAACAAAGAAAGAGTGATTGCAACCATAATATATGCTAGCAAAAAGTAACATTCTTTCAAATAAAATAATTTGTAAAACTAATTATATATGTTGCTTTAGCTATATGCATAATTGCCATTCATCATGACCAATAATAGCTTTTATGGTCACTCCAAACTATGTATTTGATGTTGTGAGCTCCCCTCTGCTTCTGAAAGGCAGTCATCAACTCGAGAGTCTTCGGAGCACTCTTAAATTTAAGTTATGAGAAATGTAATGGAAAAACTTTTCTTTTAAAGTGAATTGAGGAGCATTTAGTTTTACTTTTCACTTTATTCAAACTTTTCACCTTTAGCACATTGATAGATAACATGCTGTGGACATCTCTCATAAGGATTTTATCAATAGATTGAGTTTCCCCTGAAGACACTTTCTGATACCTTCCAGTTGCACACATGCAGTTCTCCTTATGGTTACACTCATACCATTTTATAAAATCCAGCTGGAAAACAATGGAATCACAACAAATTATGATAATTTACAGCAAGTGTTATGGGACCACAGTTATTTGGACAACCTGGATACTGTTGAAAACTACAATGTCCAAGCTGTATCTTAAGTTGTGCCAAGCCCGATCCTTTGACCTCATTTGAGAAGCTTAACTCTGTTTGGCCGTGCTCAGACGGTAGACAGCAGGAGGTCCACTCCTGGCACAGGAGGCCACACGACCAGATGGACAACTAGATAATTATAGTTCTATTCAAGGGGACCACTGACCACTTCAAGTCATTTTTGGCCTCATTGTACTTGTTTTGAATCAGTTTTCAAACTTCTACAGGCATTTTTATATGCTAAATATGGTAAAAAAAAATTCAACAAAAACATGACAGGAGTCTGTGTGATTTTAATATGGCTGCCAGTGTAAAGTAAAGGTATTTATTTAGGATTTGTTTTCACAAGTCGTTAAAAGTTGTGACTTTGGAAAAAGTTTTTCAGCCAACAGTAATGCAAAGCGAGCTCTTAACTGCCTGTGTAAGCCTTGGCTTGGAGTAGCGATCACATATGTCTGGAACATCAGCGCATGGGTACTTCCAGCCAGTCTTTTCAGATGTTGGAAACACTCTCTGTCCTAATTGGGGGATGAGGTTCTCCATCATTTTTTAATCATAACTTATTGCTGTTTCCTGTTAATCTTATTTGCAGCCAAATCCAGCCAAACCTTGGAGGACATATTGCATGGGAGTCCAAGTGTGGTGTGTGTGCTTGTTAGTTTGTGTGTCCAGCTTTACTCATGACTTAATTTGTGTCAATTATGACCACTTTTCCTAAGTCGTGACCAAAATGGCAAGGGGACAAATTTCTTCGAAGCCCATTAAGCACAATGTAATGAGTGTTGATGCATTTTTAAGAGACACCCTTGGCCGGANCCGTGACCAAAATGGCAAGGGGACAAATTTCTTCGAAGCCCATTAAGCACAATGATTGTGATAATGAGTGTTGATGCATTTTTAAGAGACACCCTTGGCCGGAAACCCAGCGCTGCCTTCCTCATAAGTCCAATTTAATCTTTTTGTCGTTATGAATTATAGTACAGTGCTGGAGGTATGTGTGCGTGGGTGGGAGTGTGTGTGTGTGTATGAGACGAAGGCCAGAGAACAGATGCTGCATCCTCACATCTCTCCAACCAGCAGATAAGAACACACACATGCAAATACACACGCAACTTATTTCTTTCTGGGTCAAGCTGTCTACATATATTAGGAGATAATAATGCAAAGCTACTATTTGTATCTGTTTATTTCACAGAAATGTCCACATTAATTTCCGTTTTCAGACTCGGACCAGAATTCATTCATCTTTATCTAGACTGCTACTTTTTTGTGTTATACTGTACTCTAACTTGTGTACTCCTCATACAAACACTTGCAAAATATACAACACAAAATTTGAACCATGTACCTACATTTAAGAAAAAGAAAAGCAAGCCTAAGTCTAAATAAAATAATATAATAAGTATTAATTGCCTGGGTTGAAATTAATTTAAAAGAAAAACAACAACAGGAGGCTTTAGTAGGAAAATACACTTTATGAGGCCACTTGTTTTTCTTTAAAAACTTACTGTAATACAGTAGGAGTACTAGAACTCTGTTGACAAAATAGATGATAAAATAAAGGCTTGAATTTAGGTTTGAATTGAAAAGTTGGCTTGAAAGGGAAAAAAAATGAGAAAGCTATTGAAGAAAATCTAAAAAATCACTTGCATGCACTTTTGGGATGGTCCTTAACCTCAGCTCATCAATTTTTTGTCCCCTACAAGGTGCAAGGCTTTATTACCATATAATGAGGTAAAAAATAACACTCTTGTCATACAGCGTGAACAGCTCCTGTCCAATAACCTGGATTACTTGAAGAAAAAGTCTGGATATGATGATAATGTGGCAAGATCAGAAAGGTAAGAGCAGATATTTTTGTACAATTTGTAAATGGATGTAGATCTTGTCACCATTTTAAAGAGTGAGTCCTGCTATATAAGTGTGTGTATGATGATATCTGTGTGGTGTGACATTTGTGGCAAATTTTGTCAAACCAGGAAAAGGAAAGGAGAAGGGTTTTTTTTGTTTATGTTCTTTTTTTAACTGTCAATGCTTTTTGTATTAAAATCATGTATTTATATTAGTTTACATTTATAACACCTATTTATATTCTCTTTAATTATATTGTCTACACATAAACACATACATGCACACATAATTGCCTTTTATTTTTAGGTACATGTAAGGACAGATTTAAGAAATAAACACTGATATTGGATTAATTACCTTAAAGGTGCAACTGTACATAGATCTGCATTTACTATATCAGCATCAATAAATCATTACTGCATTCATTTTGAGAAATTAGTATAATTACTGTAATCATATGAGACCAGCGATGGGTGGATTGGCAGTCGTTTCATTGTGTTTCACTGTGTGAAAAAGCACTTCCAACCTGCTTATCCTCTTAAGCGAAATGCTAAACAAACACCTGGATTGCTGCCAGATAGGTGGGTTTGAGGGGGGGCACAATTAGCAGCATCCTCCATGTGGCAAGAAGCAACGGGGTTTATGGGAAATATACTTCTAATTGGATAAGCACTATCACTAACAACTAAATCGGTTTGAGATTGAGGGTAGCAATCATTACGGTGGTTTTCCATGGTGATATTTTGAATATTGGAAACTGCATTTGGAAACACTTTTGTTTCCTTTTTTGTTAACGTCAGAACACTCGCCTATTTCTTAATTTATTGACCACAACAGAAGAGGCAAATGGAGAATTGTGGTGCATGACACTCGAGTTTTGGATACTTGACTTATTTTAGGAAAAAGTGTGTTTCCAGCTTCAACAGTTTCAACTAAAGAGCCATGAAGCTAAATAGATGCAAATAAAGTCATTTGAAATTCATAAATCACGCCTGGATAACAGACCCTGCGTTACGCCTCTTCACCAATTAACTATTATCTATTTGTTTATTTTTGCATGCAGAAAAGGTCACACAAAGGAAATGGATGGTGAGACACACAGGTTTACCTGAGTGCTGACTCCCTGTGTGACTGCCTGAAAACATGTTCAAAGTCTCTGGTTTGTTTGAGTGGATGAATCAATACTTCATTGAAGAATGCAGCGAGAGGAAAACAACACAAAGCATAACAGAAAAAAAATATTTTTTCTCAAAGCAGCATAACAAAACACTGTTTGTCAGTTGTCTGGTAATTAAGTTTGAATGAATCCACCAACCCAGCTGCAAAATGTAAATAAGTTGTATTTGTGTGAATTTGCCATAACACAATTTAGTGTGTTTTCATGTTGTGTAATTTTTAAACTAAATTAACTGGTTGCCATATAAATTTAAGGCATGCTCAGTTACATAATAAAAGATTAAGTGTACGCACTTCACTGGCCTGTTTTGTTGTCATGTTTACATAAGAAATATTGATGACAACATATTTAGTTGTTGTCTAGTGTGAGTCTGGTCTGTGCATATAATGTCAGACGTTGTGAGAATCCTGTTTATTGTTTTGCTGGTCAGACCATCCTCTTGTTTCTGAATCCCAGTTTGTGCCTTTATTTTATTTTATTTTTTCTAATGCTGTTAATGAGAGCCAAATTTAGAATGACAGCTGTCATGATGACATCATACATCAGGCCTGCTCCATTCATAAATAATTTTCCAAAATCATAATCTCATTTATTTATTATTTTTTTGCCTTTGAAGCTACACAGCATGAGTTTTGGAAATGGACTCATACTTACATTATTTACTTAAATGGGTTATTTGTGCATTGTTTGTTGGCATGGCAACATAGCATTGGGGGTTATCTTCACTGATTTTTCTTCATAAATGCAGTTGAGTTGAGTGGAAAAATAAATTAGTCAACTTTAGCATGACAATTTATTAATTATCTGACCCACTAAACATGCACTGGAAAATATCTTAGTACATTTACACAATACTGTAAATGAGTGCCACTTTAAAAAAAAAAGTACTTTATACTGTACTTTTACTCCACTACATTTCATTATCTTTTACAAATTTGTTTTTGGTTTTTGGTTTTTTTTTTACTTTTAGGGAAAAGAAAAAAAATCAATTATAAAATGAAAGTTAAAAAAAAATTACATAACCTGAAGTTTTTTTGTTTGTTTTTCCATTCCATTATTGATTATTTCAGATTATCTATCATTATCATTACCCTTTGGGCAATGCACATCTCCTTGGGAACAACTGGGCGAAAGTATTTAAAACTACAGACCTTTGTCTGTGAAAGGGTTGACTGAAAACACACAATTTTATTATTCTTACCAAAAAAAAATGTATTCCTTACAGTCCTGAACAGATGGCATTTTTTTAAAAACATAAACAGTATAAATGACAAATTTAAATTTTTAATGACATATCAAGATGGAAAATGTCTTACATGGCCACTGTTAACTATAACCCTGATCATTAATTTTTATCTGTTACTGCAGTGTCTATTGTGTTGATCAAGAAGGAAACAGATGGCTTAGAAACCATCTGTTACACCATATTAATGATCATATTCAAAGTTTTTTTTTTTTTTTTCGCTAATTTCTGCACCTTAAATATTTCATTCATACTGGATATGTCATTTAATGGCGGACTAGTCATCTATTATCACAGTAAGTTACTTGCACTGCTTTTGATATTGAATATGACTCATCATTAATTCAGTTAAAGGTGTTTAAATTTTAATAATTGTGTTGTTTTGCTGGATAATATGGTTTAAAAAAAAGCATGCTGTACAGTAATGTGGTACTCTCATTCTGCCTAAAAAAAGGCTAACGGCGATGAGAGTTCATCTAGAGGTAAAGCCAATAAGGAAATTACTTCCCCCACCACCACCAAACCCTGCTGTTTTTGCATGAAAGAAGCCCCCAATTACTCAATCATGAGCTTGTCCAGGCCTGTCTGAAGACGGAGGCGAGCAAAAGAGAGAGCGGTTTGGATGCTTCTTGTGACTGAGCCCGAATTTGGAAAAGAGACAGCCATCAGCAATGTGGAGGCAATAACAGCAGTGGAAAAGAAGTGCTGACTAATGCCAGGCAGCGATGACCCTGGATGAGGTTACGCCGATCATTTTGAGAGACAGAAGTCCAGACGAGTACAAAGGACCTCTGTGGGCCTTACAGCTAAGATATCTGTACTGATTACAGTCTCTTTCACTCAGACTATCTCTGGTTTTAATACTCTCTTCATTTTGCCCTTTCTAATTTTTCTCATTTTCCCTGCACATTAGTCTCCCTCAGTGCTGGGTTTTTTTTTTCTGGCCCCTGGACAGCTAACATCATCAACATCCAATAAAAGATCATTTTTATCTTTAAAAAAGGTCCAGATGAGGACCTGAGGTTCATCATGCTCCTTTTAGAAGCTGATTAAATGGAATCTATTACACCAAACAAACCCTTCTTTATTCAAATGTTTCCTTAGATGAAAAGGAGATTTGAATTTGCTGCAGTGTCTAACGGTTAGACACTAGGGGGGTTGTGGTTTCTCTTTTTTTTTTTTTTTTTTTTTTTTTGACATAATATCAAATATTACGTAAACATGAGTGGCCAGGTACAACAATTAAGTTATCAACATGAATACAGATTTATTGCTTATTCATCTGAGAACTTCATTTTTTTTAAAATAAAAAGTAACAAAGTTGAACACATTGGCTTTATTCACACAACAGGAAAAAAAATGCATTATATGGGAAATTTTTTTGAAAAATCTGCTAAATATGATTAAATACAGTGAAAGCAGTTTATGAGCTCTATAGTTTTTGTATAAATACAAGTAAGAAAACCCACTTTGTAAAAAAGTTTTTAAACTTATTTACAACTATCTTTTTGGCCAAATAATTGTATTCCGATATAGTGTCATCATACTGTATCAGTGTATATCATTTCTGCTGCAGCTTGTGGTGGTTTTTAATTTCTTCTGCGGCTTTAGACTCCATAAATTTGAATGTTGGAACTAAAATGTACTCGAGAAGCCAACTAGCGCAACAGGACACCATTAGTCCTTTTGTACACTTTCTTTAGTGTAGTATCCCTGGCAACTGCAGTACCTGTGAGACACTGATTAAAGTTCTTTTCCTCACTGCCAAGCCTATGAGAGCTCACCATTAACAGGCCATAGGGCTGCATTGTCAGCACACTAATGAAGCCAGTGTGTTCTTTTTAAAGTGTCATTCTGGATTATGGCCATAATATGAGGGTGAGAGTGGATCTGTATAAGTGTCTTTGCGAGACCTAACAGCGTGCGTCCATGTGCTCTGCCCCCCCCTGATGTTCCCGCAAGATGCTGGGGATACATGTGGGGCCATGGCGCCTACACGGCCCAGGATCCCTGCCGTCACCTCACCGGGCAACTGACACCGGAGTAATTTCATGTGACAGGTGACTTAACAAAGCTTTGGTCCGTGGCAGGCAGCAGACGAAAGGCTGGAGGATATATGTTGTGCCTGTCAGCCTTGCTTTCTGCTGGGAGCTACGTGTCCTGTCGATATTTAGATTTGCAGCCAGATTGTGATAGCCTGCGTTATTAGAGCAAAGAGAATGAGATGCTGCCAGCTGTGCTTTGAAACTTTTTCTGTATACTGAGAATTATATAAACACCATCAGCTACTTGCAAAACACTCTTATTGAAATAAATAGGTTGTATTTACCTTTCTTTGAAATTCTCCTTGAAATGTTTTCAATGACACACTGTCCTCATTCTGGCCTACTTGAGACATAAGTAATGTCACAGTGCAGCTGCAGTGTTTTGAATGGATGAGACAGGATAAATGAGATGCTGTGGGCACTGTTCGTGACAGCAGATAGGGGTCAAGAACAGCGAGCCATTTAGCCACTAAATGTCTGACACATTTATTGGATATGAAAAATGAAAATATTGATGAGTTTAACTGCAGGGTCAGAGTTTGCTGAACAGACAGGCTACCTAAATGACTGGGACACCGCAAAATGGAGGCAAATCCTCCACTGTGAAGAAAGAGCCCACGTAAAAATAATCGATGTTGTCACTATACAACCATCTCATTAAGTGAGCAACAGGTGTAAGTAATCAAATGGCAGGTGTTTGTAATTATATGACGGCAACACGGCCAATGAGCACTGTTTGTGGCAATGTACCATATTGGTAGGAGATGCATGGAGTGTCATGAAATGCAATGAATGGAAATTAATTTTCCCGCACGTGCTATTTCCACAATGCTGCGGGCATCAGCTGACAAATTCAGGTCATTCAAGGAAAAGATACTCGACTCTTTTAAGTCAACATGCATTCAAACTTCATCTTGATTTTCAGCATTTCAAAAAAAACCAAGGACATGATGTTTTTGGTCTGGTTTATTTATTTGTCTAGGATAGCCCTAAAACGTGTGTATGGATTTTTGAGAAGCCTGCTACGCAGTCAGGCCATGGGCCAAGGAACCACTCATTAGTTTTAGGTTTTATGGAGAAGTTTTTAAAAGATTTTGTTGCATTTTTTGCCTTCACTGGAAAGATTGCAGAAGAGATTGGCAGAGATGACATGCAACTTAATGGTGCTGCGCCAGGATCAATAAAGCATTAGTAAATGATTTAAAAATCATTTGTAAAGTCTTTATTTACAGAATAACTGTAAATACACTAAGTGCAGGTGGCCTTATTAGGAAGGCGTACCACCAATTAAAAAAAAGTGTATCAAAAATAATTTAATAATTTAACGGATTATAAAGTTTGAGGGTTTTGAAGATTCCCAACCTGCAGTGTTGGGAGTAACACGTTACAGTAACTG
>JANJYP010194981.1:0-13854 GCA_024605115.1 Rastrelliger brachysoma
ATATTGTGTTAAACATACAGTGTAATTCCTTTCTTCTCAGATAGTTCTTTCTTCTCAGAGAACACCAAATGTGGCTAGTGTTTAGTTTTCATAGCAGAGAAAAAATTGAAATTTCTTAAACTACTTCTGTAGTGTCAACATCTCTGCTGTCCTTACTTATGCTCAGTACATTTCAAAAACACATTTTTTTAATTAAAATATATTGAAAAAAAGTCTCTGTACATCTAAATATGTGTCAGACAAGACAACACACAACTTGAATAAAAATGTGAAAAACTCCTCTACACTGTCTCACTAACTGCTGGAATATTTATTAGTATCTGTACCAGGTGTAAGATGATTGTGCATTTGATCGTGTGTGTGTGTGTGTGTGTGTGTGTGTGTGTGTGTGTGTGTCTGTTTGCAGTTAATCTTGTATACTACTGTGCTTATTTATGACTTTATGCTCAGGGACTTCTCGAGGTTGTGGTGATACACAGTTTCTTAAAAATCTATTTTATAATTTGTTCTAAATTCTGACTTTAAACTTGAAACTCATAAAATTTTCATGTGCTGCTATTCCTCTTCTGTAGAATTACTTATGAGCCTGTAACAAGAGAGCGGTTAATCTGCACTTTTGCTGATCTACATGACACACCCACTTTACACCCACTTGGTCAGGCATGTTGTGTAGTAAAGATTGAGCCCTCTCATTTTCATTGCCACCATATTTATTGTAAGGGAGCAGTTGGAAACTGTATCGAGGGGTTTTAGTTTGTGTGCTGTGTTACAAAAAATGTTCTAAATAAATAACTACATTTTCCCTATGTCCTTGCTCAAGTTTCCTTGTTAAGTTTATACATTTATGTGACACGTCAATACAATACTATGAAAACTGAGACTATACAATACAAAAAAACACTGTATTGATCTATATAAGAAAACTTATTCTATACTATGGGGAAAAAAACATTATTAAAAACTTACAAAATCTACAATCTCAGCTGGGTGCACTGGTAGTAAGTAGTAAGTACCACCCACATTAATTCATTTTTATCTATATTTTATCATTATGTTAAAAAATAGACAGCCTCCTTGTTGCAACACCATTCATGTTTATAAAAAACAACGCTCAAAACAGTGAGCGGGTTACACTACAGGAGTGGTTTGTGAGGTGTCTGTGAACATCTTGCTGCCTTCTATCAAGTTTGAAATCTTGTCACCATGATACCAGCCTGTAAATAGCACGTTTACATTGCATGCTTACATTTATCAGCCTAGAAAGTCTGTGATCCATGACATCACACAGTATCATAAAATAATATCTATATATGAAGTATTTAATCAAGATAAATTAACTTTAAGATCAACATTCAAAGTCAAACATAAAGCATTGTACGAGATTTAATATGTTTTTGTATTTTGAAGGAAACATTCTTGATGAAACCCTTCAAACAAACCTGTATGAACAGTGGTTGAATGTCATGCACTTAAAATCCATGTGATGGACATATAACACACAGAAGTCATCTTCATGACAGACTGCTGAGTGGGAGAGTGTGTACATTTCACTGCCACACAGACACTGGCTTAGGTCCAGTGAGCCCTTTTAGCTATATATATATAATGTGCACAAGCCTAACAGACAAACTCACCCTCATGGTTGGCGTGACGCTCCCGGGGCGAGACTTGCTGTCATGGAGCCTGAGGGTGCTGTTGTCCCCGGCAACAGGAGGGTGGAGCTGCAGCTGATGCCTCTCTTCCTGGAGGGAAGGAGGATGTGGAAGGACTTTCATTGGCCTTATTCACAGTTGGTGTTGTTGTCTGGAGGGTGTATTTGTTTGCTAAGCTGCCTCATGCCACACAGATGGTAGACATGGCACTCTGGTAGAGGACACTTCAAAAAATATAATACTCTCATATGGACAGATGACCAGAGGAGATTTATGAAGATGCTGATCAAATTTGGTTTGTTTTGTATTATTCATTGAATTGTTGACTGTTTGACTCATTTGTCTTTAAAGTTAATCAGCAACAAAACATTTAACTTAAATTTTAATTGAAGGTCCACTTATTGTAATACTACCATTATACTACCATTATTTATATTATATTACTTTCAGCATGTCAGCATATCTTCATAAGGAACTTCATTTTTCATGGAGTCACATGATCCAGGTATGAAGCATAATGACAAATGAGCAATCTCCATTTGCTGATGAAGACAGTGAGATGCAGTTAAACAAATCATAAAAATGATTAATACAGCATGGTTAATGTCCTGTTTCTGCTGCTAAAGAAAGTATTAATTGCTGTCTTGAAAATATACTGCAGTTAAAATATCAAACAAAAAAGATACTGTATCTAAGCTTGGACAGGATCAAAGGCTGGTGATACTATATAGTTTTCATATTGTTAACAGAAATCTCATGACCACAACTACAAATTTCTTGAAACTGTTTGAATGTCCACCCTATATGTGTGCTTCCTACTGAAATTTCAAAACAACTGCAGCCCTTTCAGCAAACATTATTCAAACAGGAATAAATGTTGCATTTGTTGGAGCCTATTTTCAGCAGGGGATTTGAACAGCTGAGTATTTATAGCAGCAGGACAGTGTTTGTGGGACTGACCAAAATAAATTACAGTGCCCACATTCATGGTAATAAAGAAGCATGTAACTGTGTGGCTCTTCAGTGTATTTTTAAAATTGAGGAAATCAGTACAGAAGAATAAGATATATCAGGCTTTAAATACACAGACACCAGTAGATGAATCCATTCATTGTTAGTTTTGATATTTTCATTAAATTTGTTGACAGTAAGAAAAAGAAAAGAAATATAATCTCTAAAGTTATCTTCTGTAGTGTATAAAGAGTGATCAGAGGAGCAGTTTGTGGAGGTGATGTAGGTATACGTGTTCTTGTCTTTCTTTGCATTTCACTCACATACCAGTGTTGTGAGAATGTTGGTGTGTTTCAAGGATAAGGTTAAAATGTGGTTTAGGTATTTAGATGTGATGCTTATATGTATAGGGTAAAGTACACAAGGATATAAAGACAAGCAGGGGTGTGTGTGTGTGTGTGTGTGTGTGTGTGTGTGTGTGTGTGTGTGTGTGTGTGTGTGTGTGTGTGTGTGTGTGTGTGTGTGTGTGTGTNCTCACCACTAATCGTTTAATGAGCTGGTCTCTCTCTGTCAGTCTCTCCTGGAGTTTCCCCAACTGCAGATCATCACATCGAGGCTCCCTCCTCCTGCACCGTTCCTCCCGCTCGCGCAGTCTGGAATTAAATCATATATACATACACACACACACAAACACACACACACACACACACACACACACACACACACACACTCTTTTCTCTCATACCCGTCCTGCTTGATATTCATTTTAAACTTATTATTAATAATTACTGTATGTATTTCTGGGTGTCACTCTTCTACTCACTCATTCTCCAGAGCCACAATGCGAGCCTGCAGGTGTGTCTGGGCACTGCTATACTCAGAGACCAAACTCTGCATCTCCTTCTTGTGCTCCCTCCTGATCTCCTCCACTTCCTCTCTCCTCTTCTCTTCTTCCCGCTCCTTCTTCTTCTCCTCATCCTCCACCTCCTCTTCTTTCACATCCTCCTCTTTTCTGTCCTCCCAGTGTTTTTGTGACTCCTCTAGTTTCTCCATCTCTACCCTCAGTTTTTCCACTTCCTCCTTTAGACGCTGTGCTTCTTCTTCAAGTTGGGCATCTCGCTTCTTGTGCAGTTCTACAGTCTCTTCCTCCTCCTTCTCTTCAGCTTCACGGTTGTCTCGTATTGATCTAACGTTGGGGTGGAAAGCAAAGGAATGGAAAAAATGAAAGTGGAACATTTAATATAATAACATGGTCAGGAAAATTGCAAATTGAAATAGCTGACTTTGATTCTGGGTGTTGGAGAAAGACACTACTAGTCTTAATTTAACCTGCATATTAGGCTACAAATTTGTGCAGATTGTGAGATATTTCTGGTCATATTCCCAAAAAAAACTAAATTGATTTTTAGATGCACATGCATGATTTTAGCAGCTAAAAATGTGCAATTTGATTAGTGGAATGTTTTCCTAAATTGTTTGTAGTAGGCAAATGTCATAAACAGATTGATTCATGCAGTTTCTCAGGATGTAATGTCATTTGTTCCTGTCTTAGAGGCTTATGTGGGGAAATGTGCTTATTTACTTGAAATGATTGAGATGATTGACACCACTTTGTGTCTTTACAATAAAAGCTGTCAGGAGCTACAGCCATGAGATAGTTAGCTTACCTTCAGAGTAGTTTACATAAAGACTGGCAGCAGCTGCTATGTCTCTTTCCAAAATTCAAAAACTCACCAACACCCATCAATTAACACATCTAATCTGTTTAATCCACACAAAAGCCAAAGTATCAATATAAGAAGTTGGTTATAACGTGTTAATTAGTGAGCTTTAGAAGTGCTAATGAAAATAAATCTTTTCATCTAAGTCTCTGTAAAAAGAAAACAAGGGTGCCTCCCAAAATGGGAAGTTACTGCTCTTAGTTCAGTGTGAAGATAGTTGTTCATTCAGTTAGTTGACAGAAACAAAATGACTGATTCAGATAGACAGATTTAGATAGATAGTGGATTTATCATTTTATTTTTCAAGAGAAAAAGCTTAATATTTTTCATTTTCAGCATCTCAAATGTGAGAATTTAATGCATTTATATAATCATAAAATCATGATTTGGGATTTTTAATCTTTATTTTACACTATTCTTTGACTTTGATGATGAATCAAATTACCAAGAAAAATGGTTGTATTAATAATAATACATGATTAAGTCTTTTCACATGTATCTACTTGATTGCTTACTTTTCCTTTAATTGTTTCTTCAGTGTTGCATTCTCTCTCTGCAGCTCCAGCATGGCACAGCGACTCTCATCCAGCTGTCGCTCAAACACCTGATACTGGTTCTGCTGCTTCAAGTCCTTCACACACACACACACACACACACACACACACACACACACACACACACACACACACACACACACACACACACACACACACACACACAAAGGATACATAGTCAGATATCTAAGATAGTCAGTTCTGATGTCAACCCTGATATACTGTACTGGCTTTACCCTGGAGTGACGGAAGATTTCATTCATGTTGGCTATGATCTGACAGAGCATGCAAATACTGCATGTATATAAATATAGATATTTGTTTGCTTGTGTGTGTCAAAGAGAGATTATGTAAGGAGACAGACTTTAACACACAGAAAGATTTATGTGTGAATTCACGTTTATATTTGTGCACACTCAATCAAACTGGGACTGAATATTCAATCTCCCAAGTGTGTGTCACCTGTTGCAAGGCCATCATTTGTGTGTGTGCTTGTAGTTGAGCCTGCAGGTCCTCTATCTGCTGCATGTGTCTCTGGGTCATTTGTCTGCTCCACTCGGTGTGCTGCTGGGTCAACTCTGCACGCTGCTTATCTGATATCACACAAAACCAAACACAGAAAACTAAATCAATTTGGCCCACTGTTACAGGTACCCTTCTTCTGTTGCCATGGTGAAGTGTATCCATGGCAATAGGAACTTCACTGTTGAATTTATAATCTCAATGTGTATATGTGTATATAACTGTGTGTGTGTGTGTGTGTGTGTGTGTGTGTGTTTTCGTGTGTGTGTTTTCGTGTGCATGTATCCTGCATATACAAGGTGTTACTATCTGGACGTGCTTATGCTAATGTTTATGTGTATGTGTGCACATGTGTGTGTTACCTAGCTCCAGGTGGTGCATTGTCTGTAGTCTGTTCCTCTCAGACAGCAGATCTTCTTTTGCCTGTCGCTGTAACGTCTGCAGCTCTACGGCGTGACTGTGTCTCTCCTCAGCTAAAGACTGGCTTTGGGGCTCCTTCATCACATTAACAAAGTTATTACGGTGGCTGCATACTATTAGGTCACACAAACCTGTCTTTACACTGCAGGTAAACTGCTTAACTCTATATATACTGTGTATTACATGAATAAATGCACACACACACTCATAGAATAGCAGCACAATGTTACTCCACTCCTTAGCTCTGCAGCACTATCATCAAAACTGCTAAATTATTCATCACAGAGAAAAACCTTTCAAAGAGTGATTATATATGATTTTTGTAAATGTTTGTGCATCATCTGTGAGAGAGGGTGCATGTGAATGTACCTGCAGTAGCTCTCTCAGCTTCTTGTTTATCTCCTTGGTCTCTTGAACCTCCTTCCTCAGCTTGTCAATTTCAGGGTTGCCGTGGCAGTCATCTCCCGGACCCACCTTCTTTTTCTCCGCCTGCATTAGACAGAAAATAGCGAGAAAAGGACTTTAAGTCTCTGCGTGCCATCAGAGTAATCCAGAGATGATGAATTTTCAGAAACCATTAAATTAATTAAATGGAGATGTTGCTTTTGTTTAAGAATGTGCATACTCCAACGGTTTTCTTAGAATAAATAAATAATACTCATATACACATTGTGAACTCAAAACAAGTTTACAAAACTAATTACAAGAGCACTCCAGTGAATTAATGTTGCGCTCCCATTGGAGTTTGAGAAGAAACAGATTCGAATGGTCAGCAGATCCTGACTTTTAGTCTCTAATATGGATCAAGGTCTGAAAACCCTGGATCCTATAATTCCCATAATGTAGTTCAATAGACTTTCATTAGTTTTTCATTAGACTCTGCTGCCTCATAAACACCCACGCCTTTCAATCTCTCACTCTGCACATCAGGCTTTCAGTAACAAATATACATCTCTAAGCCCAAGTTGATATATACAAGTGACATACCAGGGTTATTTCCTCAGACTTAGCAAAGCTTCTGCAAAGCCACAGAAGACATGACACAACTGTTTATGACTAGAAAACTATCTTGATGTGTAAAATCACTTCAGGCGAGTCAGATTTAATCTTATTACTAAAATGAAATCCAAAATGTCATTTGTATGGCAACTAAAGGGACAGAGACATCTCTGATCCCTAACATGTTGTTCTGTGAATGAATCGAACAGAAACAAAATAATTCATACTAAACCTAACCTAAACCTAATTAGTTGATTAGTCCATATTTAGATAAAAAAAAAAAGCTAAATATTAGCTTTGTAAATGTGAGGATTTGTAGTTTTATAATTTTCTTTTGTCATCTATGAAAGTAAATTGAACATTGTACTGTGAAGAATAAGCAAGTGTGTCATCGAAATTATAATGTATATATTTATCCCTTTTCTAACATTATTCATTAAAATTGAATACTTGAGAAAATAATCGGCAGAGTAATTAAGAATGAAAATAAACATTATTGCCAATAATAATAAAACAACCTCATCAAATTAGCCATTCAAGTTTCTTTTTCCTTTGGTTTTAAAGGTGGGGGGGTCTTGAAGGTAATCTTCAAGTATGACAGTAACTCTTTCTAATGGTTTGTCAAAGTCCACTGGTTTCCTGTGCTTTCCAGGATCTGACTGAATGTACCTTGATTGTGTCTCTAGGTAATTAGAGTTGCATAGTTCCACACCTCTGAATTGCTGCACATCTCTAATTTTTAAAAAAAAATTAAGCAGAATATAAACAGTGAAGTAAAAACTAAATGTCAGTTCTGTCAGGCTGAAATTAGATCCTTAGAATAAAAACATGTAGCATTAAGTGCTGAAAACTCACCTCGACTTCATCCACTTGACACTGCAGCTCAGTTATTTGGGTCTGCAGCTCCTGCTCTCGGTTTTGCCATCTCTGCTCACTCTCAGCAACAGCGGCATTCATCTCTATCCTGAACTCTGCTCGGAGACGATCCTCACACTCTGTCCTGGAGGTACACATCGGAACAAGAGGTAAGGCAGGGTTAACCCACATGTGAAATTACTATTTATTTCTTGTCATTATACTCCACTGTGTGATCATTTTTAGTGCCATTTTTTTCTGGTTTAGTAAATAACCTGCCCTCCTGGAACCTTAGCAATATTCTGATTTTTTTCACACTTTTCCTAATAAATTGGTTTCTATTTAAATGCAAAACTTGATTTTCTTGGTCATAATAAGATATTTAAAAAACCTGTTTATGCTTTTGAAAAAGAAGAAATTTAAATACACACATAGCACAGGTAGACAATTCCATTATGTTGTCTAATCAATGTGCAGAGGGATGAAAACCTTTTGTATGAGAGTACCTCTACACGTGAATATTTAAATACGCTGTATATAAATATGTGCAGTAATCATAGTCAGCATATGATGAGAAGAATGCTGCTAGAAATGTAGGATCACTAAACGAGAGCGGACAGACTCATTGGTCATCAGAAAAACTATTAAGGTGAATGTGAATTGTGATATTGATTTAATTTCATCATTGATATACAGTTTAATGGCTTATGTATCATAATCACTGCAGCCAATTTCGTTTCATGTTTTGCTTTGTTAAAACAAGTTTAATGACATTAAAGACATTTTAACTATCGTCTACCTGACATGATGAAAAGAAAAATGAGGATATTATGAATACTGTACACACTGTTGGTTTTGAGCCACTAAGCTCCTGAACTTTGATCTTTTCAGTGCTCCTGTAAGAGGATGGCACAAGGAGATTACAAGAACCAGATTTTGAAATGGAATCCTTATGAGTTCTGGCAGGTTTGTGATTGTTCTGCTACCTGATCTGGTCCTCAGTGTGCCGCTGGCTCTGATCTAGAAGGTTTCGCTCTGTGTTCAGTCGGCTCTGTTCCAGGACTTTCTCCTCCAGCCGGTGTTTGTCAGCTCTCAGGGACGTTATCTCTCTCTGCTGCCTGTCCCGCTGCCTCTCTGCCTCTTCCTGTATCCGAGCCAGTCGACTCCGAGTCTGATGCAGTTCCTCCTCCAGGTGAGAGGTTGAAGATGCAGCTTCAGGGCCAGACTTTTCTTTCTTTTCTTGTTGATGGATTACTGACTTCAGTCGACAGATCTGAGAACACAGAAACCTTTTATTATGAGAAAGAAGAAAAACATTGTCAGTCTCAATGAAGATTATGAATAGTGTACTTAGTACCCTTACCTCACTGCTGGCATCTTTCAGTTTCATCTCAAGTTCCTCTTTTTCCTTCTCCAGCCCATTGCGTAGCTCCTCTCTGCCTCTCCTCTCATCCTCCAGATGTGCACACACCTTTCAAGAATGTTCATAATCATCAAAAGAGCATTAACATTTCTTCATTTTAGGGATGAATCCAACTATACTCTCATCATCTTATTACTAAAGCCTAATTAATAATTAGTCACGATGAAGTGCACATTAACACAAGGCTCAAAGGCCAAGTAATTATGTGATAAAATCTCTTTATATCTCTGCATATACAGAAAATATTCATTAAATATGCTCTTTTAGATTGGTAGTGCCTAGCCTTGGGGTGGAAACCCTCAAAGTGATTACAAGATAAAGTCTGATATAAATATGACGTAATTATCAGGACAAGAGGCAGAAAATACATTTATACTACAAAGATTTATTTTTTAGCCATTTGTTCTGATCTTTGCTTTTTTGTATAAATTATGGAATATGGTCATAACCTTTAAGACTTTGGCAGCAGCTGACAAGGGGTCACAAACAGAATAGACTAAGGGGATGATAATTGTTGAGGCCTGAATTAGGTATAAGAGCATCAAAAGTGTGTCCACATATGCTAATGTAACTTGAGTAACTTAATGTCTTCAACTTCATGAATGACTAATTCCTTTATTAAGTTATTAATTAAATCATGAATCCAGTCAACACAACCAGATCTCAGCTGGAGAATCCTGATTTCTGTGAATGCTTTGCTGGGTTTCTGTGGGTTTTTACAAAATCATGTGAGCATCTCACAAACACAGAACAGAACGGTCTGCAGGGATAAGAAGAAAAATGAAAAGTCATAGCATGCTTCTAACCAAAATAATTAAATCCAAAGTCTGACTGAAATTCACAGGAAAATCATGAAGCCTATAAACAATGAATGCTACAACCAAACAGTTAACTCTTCAGACTCTTCATAATATTCAGATTCATGTGTACACTATGAAAAAACTGTGTGCTCTTTCAGCACAATATCTGTCTTCACACTGCATCAATAGTCCAAATGCTCCACAAAAAAAGTGGAAAAAATGAGTGTCATATCAATGACACTGTATCTATCATAGTCTTGTAGCCAATCTCATTTCCTGATTTTCCCTTATTTACTCTGATAATCTAGTTTCTTGTATTCATGTAAAAATGTTCAGTGCAGGGTATGTTTACCCTGTGGGTCTAAAAGTGGGTGTTGAATGTTTTTCAATGTCATTCTACATTTATCATGCATTTCAATATAATTTATTTTTTTTGAAATATATTTCAAAGAAGTAAAAAGTAGTGAGGAGTGCAGATGCATCCCAAACATCCCAAGGGAACAAGAATAAAAACACATTTTTGACTGGAGGGGGACATTATTATGCAGTAATAAGGTAAGGATTGGCTTAATGACAAAGAAATTCTTATGAAGGGGTGCTGTGGTCTAAAAAATTCTGCAAACCATTTGTGATGTGTGAGCAGTAATTTGCTGATCAGTAACTAAATGTTGATATTTTTAAATCATTATTAGGCAATGAAACTTGTAAACAGATGGCCGTGCTGACCTCTTGGTTGGTCTTCTTCTCTGAGCTCAAAGCTTCTTGAACACTGTGCAGTTCAGCTGCATGTCTCCTCATCACCTCCTCTATAGCCTTCCGCACCTGCTCCTTCAGCCGCTTCCTGTCCTCCTCAGCCTTCTCCACCAACCTCTTCTTCTCCTCCTCTAGCTTCTGCTGCACACCGATTCTTTCTGCCTCCACTTGCTCTATGTTCTTGTCCAGCTGTGAGAGAACACGAACCCTCTCCACCTCCAATTCCTTGCGTTGCCGGTCCAACTCTTCCTCCTTTTCCCTCCTCAGACATTCTTTGACCTCCTCTATTTCTTTGCGCTGAGCTTCTCTCTCCTCATCTCTCTCTCTGCGGACTCGGTTTCTGTCCTTCTCCATGTGATCCTTCTCCTGCTCTCTTTCCTTCCTTAAGTTTTCCCTCTCTTTTTCTATCTCCCTCTGCAGTTTCTCCCTCTCGTCATCTGCATGTTTTTGGATACGACGCAGCTCCTCTGTCTGAGCTCGCACCATCTCTGAACGCAAACAGGATAGGGCCTCAGCATGCTATAAAGACACATACACACACACACGCACGCACACACACACACACACACACACACACAGTACAACGCATATATGCTTGCATTATTGCAAAAAGACCGATTGTGAGTATTTGTGCATGTGTTTGCTTGTGTGTTACCTGGCGAATCTGCCGGGCATGGTCACTGTTTCTACCACTGCTCTGTAGCTCAAGCTCTCTGTTTCTGCTCTGCAGACGGCTCACCTGGCTCCTCAGATCCTCCACCTCAGCACACACACACATCTCGCAGCCACCACGATTCAGCAGCTCCTCTGATACACATACACACATACAGACACAGAATAAACACCCAAGAGAACACAAGCACACATACACACACATATGGTATATGCACACATACAGTATATTGATTGATTATGCATTACAGAAGCAGAATGGACTTACAGTGGATCAGTACTAAATGAGGAAGTTATTATGCAATAAACATAAAAATTTTTGCTGACGTATGGGTATGATGACACTTTGATGAAACTATTTGCTGTTGTGGTGGATGAATAATGCACATTTGTTGCATTTTACTGTATATATTACAATGGCATGAGGCAAAAACTTAATTAATATTGAATGAATAATGTAAATGCATTGAGCTCAGTTGGGTTTAACTGATGTGCGCTTTCCTCAGCGTACAGGTGAGAAGACAGGTGGATAAGCAGACATGGACAGGGGACTGGGTGACTACCTGCTCTGCTCTGCAGCTCATCTTCCTGCAGCAGCAGCCTCTCCTTGGCGACCGCTAGCTCCTCCTCTGCCCGTTTAGCCATGCCCTCAGCTTCAGACACACGCCTCCGATCCAATTCCAGCTCCTCCTCCAGGTCCTGGAGGAAAGCGTGAAGGCCGGGAGGGAGTTTGGCGCGAGGGGCACGTAAGGAGGGCAGTGCAGAGGAGTATTGTGGTTCAACAAAGAGTACAGAGGAGAGAGAGAGAAGAGAAGCCAACAGCAAATTTGACACAGATAAGGAGGAAAGAGAGAGAGAATACAAGTCAGAGAGACAGGGAGGATAGAAAAAAAATGAAGAATGAAATGAGAAATGTGGTGAGTCAGGGAGCTTTCTAGCCCAGCTGCGAGCTTTTAATGGTCTGCTGTGAGGGCGTATGTCAGCTCTGTGCCAGCTCTTGTAGGGCTTCTTAATGCTCATGCGTGAGGTGGTAATGGTGGTGGTGCCGCAAATCTATCCTGCTCAAACTACTCATTAGCAGATAGTTGGCAGTGGGAATAGCACTCAGGGAGGGCAGCCTGTGGTTAGGTAAGAAAAATTCCCCCTCTCTCACTAGTTTCCACTTCCACCTCACTCCCTACTTTCCCATCCAAACCATCATTAGCTGCATACATCAGAGACAGGAAGCTACAATATTTCAATTTCCTCTCACCTCCCTCCTCACAGCACAGGATTTAGTATTAGTGAGTTTTTGTATTACCTGTATTCGCTCTTGCAGTTTGACTGTGTTTCTCTTGCTCTCTGCAAGCCTCTCCAGGTGACTTTCCACTTCTGCCTCTGCTCTCTTCACTCTTTCTCTCAGAGCGCTGTGCATTCCTTTCTTCTCCTCTTCCTCCCTCTCTTCCCACCTCTGCCTCTCCTCCCTCCATTCTGCCTCCATCTTCTTCCTCATCTCCTCTTTCTCTTCATTAAGATCATTTGTCTTTCGCTTCCACTGCTCCCGTTCCTCTTTCACCGCTCGCTTCTTCTCCTCCTCTACTCGGACCCTCTCCTCCCTCAATGCGCTCACCTCCTCTAAGAGTCCTTTCACCCTTTCCTCTTGCTCTTCTGTTTGTCTGTCCACTTGTTCTTTCTTTTTCTCCTCAACTTCTCTCTGCTTTTGCTCCTCTTTTTTTTCCCTTTCTTCATCAGCTACTTTTTGTAGCTCCTTGCATTTGGTATCCAGCTCTTGGATCTGCTCTCCAGCCTTCTCCAGTTCTTTGCTCAATTGTAGGCTCTCCTCTTGGGCTGCACTGATCTGGGATTTGGCCTCCTGGAGCTCCTCTTCTGCAGCCTGGAGCCTGTCCTCAAACCCTTTTCTCAGCTCAGCCTCAGTCTCACGCTCCCTCTCCTCCGCATGGATGCGGAAACACTCAAAGTCTGCCTGTACCTGGAGGCACAGAGGAGAACATGTTACACACTGCACTTGTGACTGTGCATACATCATTAGTTGTCTTTGATTCAAAGAAGTTTTTTTCTCTTGTCAACTTTCTGGGAACCTTTCAAGAGACGTTGGTTCAAGCTGAGGTGACAACATCGCATTTCATGAAAAATTATGCTGTAAATATGCAGCACCAACACTTTGTGTAAAAAAAAAAAAAAAAAGCCAATTAGCAACAATTTTACATTAACATTTACTCACCATGGCAAAACATAAACCTGCCTACATAACTGAGATTTTGCAGGTTGGAGCCATTTTCTGTAAACTTTTTCATCCTTTCATAAAAGTAAAAGGGATTCATATAGTACTTATAATACCTACTGTGTATGAGATGTACTGCAAGTAATGGACAAAGAGGAAAAAATTCTTCTAGCAAGTCCATTATCTTCTATATCTGGGCATCTATGAGTGTAATATTTTGCATTATGATGCCAGGACTACATTGAAAGGTAGCTGGACTTGCAAGATCACAAAAACACAAGATCAAATAAGAATCCATCTTTTCAGATTTG
>JANJYP010195049.1:0-15756 GCA_024605115.1 Rastrelliger brachysoma
AAAAAAAAAAAAAAGTCAGTGGTAAAACACGACACCACAGCTATTCTGCTAAAACATGGCCCTCATTCAAATGCTGGTCAACAGCTTATCTGCAGAAATAAAAACTCCATCTAATTACTCATTTTGTCCCATGAAACGTCTATTTTTGGTGGTTCAAATTTTTTTTCCTGGCATGTGTTTTTGATGCTAGTGCTACAAATATTATCATATATTAACATTAAAATGTTTCTTATTCTGCACATTTCATTTTCTGTCTCTGCCAGAGTAACACAGTGCTTCATCTGGACATGGTAACCGGCGCCGTGCGGAGGCTCTTGTTGTCTCAGGACAGTGAACAGCCCTCCACCAGAGCCTCCAATTGGTGGGGCAGCAANATATTAACATTAAAATGTTTCTTATTCTGTACATTTCATTGTCTGTCTCTGTGCCAGAGTAACACAGTGCTTCATCTGGACATGGTAACCGGCGCCGTGCGGAGGCTCTTGTTGTCTCAGGACACTGAACAGCCCTCCACCAGAGCCTCCAATTGGTGGGGCAGCAAGGAACAACAGGTCAGAGGTCATACTGTCTCCAGAGAAAAATGTGAATTGGCTTGTGGCTCCTGGCTGCTCAGGGATCATCTCTACTATTAATTCATATACTAGACATATTATTTCTTCTCTAACTAATAAATATTTTCTCTTATTTGTTTTTGGTCATAAACTATAATTTACACTCCTGCCCCAAATGTTTGTGCAAATCATTACTGAACAAAATAATACTATGTCTGAAATTCATGTATGGTGCATATTGACTGTTCTTTTTTTTTTGTAGGTAGGGTATAAAATGTGCCGTGACTTCGCCCACAAAAACTGGCTCCTCTTCTATAAGGAGGATGGGTAAGATACACTGAACCAGATTATCTACAACACTTACAAACATGACATTCTATCTATAAAATAATAGCTGTGCTCCGCGCTTATTTATGTGTGTTTGCAACTGTAGGAATCAGCTGGAGGTGTTGGATGTGCTCGAGGGCCGCGTTCACTCCATCTCCCTTCCCATCAACCTGAAATCTGTCTTCCTTGTAGCAGAGGATCGTTGGCTCCTGCTGGAGAGTAACACAAACAAGTACGTGACATATTTTCAAGTCTCTCTCAGGATCTAAATCTTTGAACACGCTTTTGACACGCTCTATTTGTCATTGAATAGGAAGTTCCTGTTGACCAAACCTATGCACATGGCAGCTGAAGACTCTGGAGTGTGTCAGCTCCACAGCATCAGTGAGGACTCCGTAAGCTCAGGACATGGAGTCAGCTCAGGTATATATAACAGTTAAGATACCCCACAGCTGTAAGCAAAGGTTAACAAGGCTATTATGTTCTCTCCCGCTGCTCTGCATTACTTACTACACACATTATGTCAACCACATGAACAAAATCAGGTAGACATAAAAATAGACCACTGCCCTCAGCCAACTGTATGACTGCTTTGACAGGACCTCTTAGCTAATCTGTCCACTAGATGATGATTTAAAGTGAACCAGTCATGTCTCAATCAATATTAAACATTCATGCCACTCCTTATCACCATTAATGACAACAAAAAATGAAGTCATAAGTAATATCCAGCTATCTACAGTGAAGTATTCCCTTAAAGGTAATAACTCAGTGGACCTACGTTTGTTTTTTTTATAACTGGGCATAGTGAACAGTTCTGTAATGTGATATATTGCATTAAAAAATATTTTGCACTAGTGGAAAGAGCTCCTAACTATATTGTAGAGGTGCACTTCATGTGAGAGATTCAGCCAGGATACTTCACTCACATTAAGTACACCTCTATAATATACTTTGAAACTCTTCGCACAAGAGCAGTATGTAGTACATTAACAGAAGAGTTTGCTTTTTGTGTCTCCTACTGTTATATTCAAGTATCACAACATTTCAAACCCCCCCCCCTTTTTTTTGTTTGTTTTATCATATTTTTGCCGGCCACCAGATGTAGTGTTCATACCCCAGATGCTGTCATGTGACCAGCTTCCCAATGAGAACCTGAGTGCCGCTCTTGACCAGAAAATCGTTTCCCCTAATCGTATAATGGCAGATTCCAGCTCCTTTGCACAAATCGTTGTAGGCTTTCCAGACCTCATGGTGAGTAAAGAGGACATTGTGAACATTGTAAAGTGTGTAAATCATTTTTTCAACTTATCATAATCGAATGTAGCCACTTATATGGGTCTTTCTTTGTTAGATATAATATGTGAAATATGAGAAGTTTGAAGCTCAGTGTTATTGTCAAAGAGAATATTTACTTCACCAAATTACATAGTGCAAGTTTAAGGAGGCTACACTTGAGGGATGGCGAAGTGATTTACTTTTGCAATCCTGTTGCCATGCAGTCTAATTATATCAAAGTACCGTATTTTTCTTCATTCATCTATTTTACTTTACTACAAATGCACACCAGATCAAAGTGTCTAAATTGGCATACATCTATTATTAACTTTAATACCTTTATTGCTATAGCACCTTTCATACAAGAAATGCAGATCAAAGTGCTTTACGACAAAAGAAATAACATGCACCAAGTGTTTAATAGGAAAAGGATATGAAAAGATCAAAACATGTAAAAACAAAAACAAAACAAAAACATGAATGTAATATAAGTGCAAATAAGTGTGAGGATCTGTGTTAACCATGCTTTGGAATGCTCTAGGTTTAAAGTATGTCTAGAAATAATTAAATGGCATAACTTTACTATACAGCTTAGTATATGATGCTGTATGTGAGTATTGATATTTTCATTGATTTCTTTTCTTGTCCAGTCTCCTAATGAGGTGTACACCTTTAAAAGACCAGTTGACTTATCAGAGATGATGAGTGGTCAGAGTGGGGCTCAAACATTCTTCAGAAGTGGGCTTCGGTCCACCACGCCCAAACGAGATAATTGTGTAAGCCTGCTCTCAGCCAATCAGGTGGTCCGGGCCCTTCCACCCAACAAGGTTCCCCTGAAGGAGATCTACCCTAAAGGTCAGAGATCTAATCACACACATTTTTTTAGATATTTTAGACATTCTTTTTTTTTGGCCCTCTTGTGTGTGTGTGTGAATCAGAATCTGTACTCTGTGTGGTCCCACTTTAAAGACATGTTCTTGCTTGTCACTCAGATATCACTCCTCCAATGACAGCGGCCTACCTGGAGGTGACTGATCTGAACTCTAAAAAAGTCAAATATGTACCTGTTCCAAGGTAAATACAGCAGACCTGTTTTTTTTTTTTTTTTTTTTTATCATTCCCTGCAATATTTTGAAAACTGGATTTTTATACACTGTAGTGCCATCTAGTGGTCAGATACTACATTGCACTAATATCCTTTTAAACTTGCATACTTAATTTATTTTAAACTGATTTTGGTTTGGGTCTCATTTATTCACGTGTCACCAAATAATGAAATGGGTATAATTCAGCCTTTACACTTATCCTACATGCAATAGTTTTCACTTTTCATAAAGAATTCATAATTATTGTGCAATCAAAGAAAAGAAAAGTTGTTAAAAAGTGTTGTTAAAAGTTTTGGCTCCCATCTTGTCCTTTGCAATTTCTGCCTTGTTAAATCTTTCTTACAATTTTCTGTCACCCGGCCACTTAGTCCAAGAAAAAGGAGGGTTTGCTATCTAGGAAAATATCAAACCTCTGATACACACACAATCATGGTCTTGAAATCTGATTATAGTTTGCACCTAGAAAATTTAAATATTACACCTAGTAAAAGAATTGATTCTGATTTGATGATATCTCTACATGACTTACTTTCTCTATTATTATACCTGGCAGGTCAATGACTGTGTCACCTTACACCAACTGGTTGTCAAAAGTGTCAGAGTCTGATGTGCTGATGGCTCCTCTTGGCACTGGAGGTGTGGCCACAGTGGATATGGGCGGGTACGTCCGGCTGTGGGAGACAGGATTGGACACCCTGCAGCGATCACTGATGGAATGGAGGAATATGATTGGGTCGGAAGATGGCAGACCCATACAGGTAATATCACAACTTAAATTACTTGTTAATAAGAGTGTTTTAATTTTTTCTCTCTCTCTCTCTCTCTCTCTCTCTCTCTCTCTCNTCTCTCTCTCTCTCTCTCTCTCTCTCTCTCTCTCTCTCCCCCGTGCCTAAATGTTGTATTACAAGGATTACTGGAGAATAAGCACTATGACCTTTGTAGCCTGTAGTTTCTCTTCAGACCACTTGGTGGCAGCACAACTTCAAAAATAACTAATATGAACAGAGTTTAAAGTGCATGCCACCCTGCATTCTTGCTTCACTCTGGCAAAAAATATTGACTGTAGAAACATTCTGGCTCAGAATGTTTCCAGAGCCCAAATTTATGACCCGGGAGTGACAGGGTGGGCGTGGATGAATGGACAAGCATTGTGGATGATGATGATGTAATAGTTTTGACCCTTGCTTTAGGTCAGAACATTCAGACCAGCACATTGGGTACTGAGACAGCATTGTTAAGGTGCCCACATACACAACTCAGACAGAAATTCTTTAGATAATATATCCTTCCAGATGTACGGCACACTATCTGAGGATCTGTGGATTGTGTACAAGACACTGAGCGACACAAGACATATTATGAAATAAAATGTAGCTATCAAAGGGGGAGATCGTAGCATAGAATCATGTAGATAACTGATTGTTGTCCTCCTTAGCATCCACAGAAGATTTCTGGTATTTGAAAACAGATGATTCATAAGTAAAGTATTTAATAAGTCATAAAACAAATTGATTAATAAGTTAGTCAATTAGATAAGCGTCTTTCATATGCTTTTTTTTTTTTAAATCTTCTTTTTTTTACTCATAAATCTCTATACCCAGACCAGAGAGTGCAGAGGCCCAAGGCTGCGGGGCTAAATATTTCAGGCTGCCTGTATTTAAACTGTATTTAATGTCCGCACCCTCCCACAAATTTGGTACACCTGCAATACACACACAGGGGACCTCTTCTTGGTTTAGATTCCTCAGTAGCCAGGTCTTCTTTGATGGGGCACCTTGAGTCCACTATAGGTCAACCTTAGACAGACGCTCCCTGTGCTCTGTGTTAGCCCTTCGCAAACAACAGTAGCACTACTGTATTTAAACATACCTGCATGAAAGGCCTTCTTTATCTGCTCAGGGATATGCTACTTTACCAAACTGTTTACACACTTCACCTTTATATGAGCCTACCTGTCTCCATACTCGCCAAATGTCATATTTTTGTGATGTGCTTAAAGAATGTAATAATCAGGCTTTTGACCAAAGTATGAAACAGAATAAATTAAAGAATAATAATAACAATATTTTCAAAGATTTAGTTTTAAATGGCGAAGACTTGTCTCATTGTCTTTGTAATACTGTAGCTGTGTCCACAGATGTTGTTCAGTCACAACAATCGCACAGAGCAGTGTTAGTGTTTTTCTTTTTCTTTCTTTTTTTTTTCTCCTGTCATCTCTTTTTAGTTTCAGTCTTATTTTGCTCCATGACATCATTGATACAGACACTCGCACAAATACACAGGAGACATCAGTCATCACCTATCTGCACACACAACACACGTCCTTTGTTCAACCAGTGATTCTGGTGCCAGGTAAGTGTCAGCAGGTATCTAGCATAATGTAACCGCATTCACACTAGTTCACCCTTATATAGCCAGTCACTCATCCTGACAGTTATTAGTACATTATGCTTGTTTTTACGTCTATACATCAATGTCTGAGTTCTGTTTTCCTCTACTGTTGTGGCCAAACACCTGCCACTGCTTTTTCTCCCTGCCCCTTGCCCCATTGAAGCTAGCTTATCAGTCACGCTCATAAACACACACACACACACACACAGATGCGCGCTTCTTTAAAGTTCAAGTCTGCTTCAGTAGTGCCCTGCAGACGTGTGCCACATTCTGCAAAAAGTGGTAATGAAAAGCGATCATATTCTGTAGTTCAAGTACAAATTATTAAATCATAGTTTTTACGTACCTCCACATACACATAGTGAAATTTGCATTCCTATCCTATGAATAAGGACTGTTTCACACTCAGGTAGGATATATTACATTCAAACTTGTACATGTTCACACATTCATGTACAAGCATGCCTTTATACCCATACACACACACACACATACTCTAATACACTCAAGTTCACATAGGGGCACATATTCATTCCCAAAAACCAATCACAAGTGGGCTCATGCACATGTAATTACACATGCATGCACACACACTCACATACACACACACACACACACACACACACACACACACACACACACACACAGAGGCCATCACTCTTAAATCACTCTATGTGCGGGCTTCTAAAGGGAGAATCAGAAATTTATGAGGCTATTAATCCTACAAGACGAGGTGTGGACCGCAGATGACGGAGAGACGCCGGTTGAAGAAAATAGAGAGGGTGGAAAAAGTCATTGAGAGAACGCAGAGACATTGATTCCCACAGTCATAAAAATGAGGTTTTCTCCACTTAGGCCCCCGGCCCCTCTTCCCTTGCCTCCCTCTATATCTCTTGGTTTTTCTGTCTCAGGATGAGGGTGCTGTCCTTAGCTCTGGGACCAGTAGCAATAGAAACATAACAACAGTTTACATAATTTTTTTCTCATGCTTTAAATACAGACTGTAGAAATACATAGACATTCTGTGACATGACCCATTAGTTTCTAAAGAGATGTTTTAAAACTTGAAACCACAATGTTTCAGTAACCTAACATTTGTTTTGAGCCTCAACATCCACATTTCAGTAATAGAATGGACTCAGGTCAAACTACTTCAAATATGCAGCATTATTCCCTCTGAGACCTGTCCATCAAACAAACAAAACCCCCTAACACACCCAGATTTAAGCCTGCAGGGAAAGAAAACTAAATTGCCATCAAATATATCTATATTCCAACATCTCAGAAAAAAATTGAGATCATATTTCAAGAGATGAGTTATGCTTATTTTCTCAATACTCCTATTCTGAACTCTCTTCTGCATAGATTTAAAACACTGACTCACTATGGCTGCCATTGGGGCTCATCACACAAATTGGTAATAAGCATCCCTTTTGTTCTCTCACTGGCAGCTGGTTTCAGCTTAACATTCCGTTGCTATACCAACCACGACTATCCCATAGCATCGTTACATCGTCTGGTTTGTCAGATGTGTGACCAAGTGAATATTCACAGATATGTTTTGTATCTGCTTTCCAAAGTCCCTTGTTTCAGCGCTCTTTGTTGGACTAACTGTTATATGTCATTTGTCTTGTGTGTGTGTGTGTGTGTGTGTGTGTGTGTGTGTGTGTGTGTGTGTGTGTGTGTGTATGCTTGATTAATTGCTGTGTTGTTCCTCCTAAGGGAGAAGACATGTTGCTTGTTCACTAGTGATACATTGCTTCTTGCTGACGTTACATAACATACTTTTTTGAGAGACAGCTTTTTTTTTCTTTTATTCTACAGTTGACAGTTGTGCTGTGACAAACAGGAAAGAATGGGAGAAATATGTTGCGGTTACACGGTATGCGCAATAACCGTTAGCTCCCAGTGTAACTACATAATTTGACAGTTGTGTGAATAGTTTTCTCTTTTAGCCTCGCAGTGTAGTTCTTGGGATGCTAATATCAGTGGGTGTGTCTGTTAGACTGAAATATCTGAACAACTACTTTATTGAATGGATCACCATCAAATTATGTACAAACATACACAGACCTCAGTGGATGAATCTTGTTTCCTTCAATCATATCCTCTTCTATAGCGCTTTGAGTCATAATTTTGATTCATCCATTACAGTACTTGGATTATGGTTTATATTTTCAATCAAGTTCCAATCTTTACTTTACTAATGTAAAAGATGAATCCCAAAAAAATCTCAGATAAACCCCTCAGATGCACCTCAAAACAATATACAGTAAATAAACAGGCTTTGCTAAAAATACACTGGATGTGAACTTCAAGAAGCACAATTTGATCTCTAATCGTTGCACGTTACCAACAGACTCACGAAGGAGAGGTCTGAAGTAGAAAGACAGATGCTACTGTAGGTGATTATATTAGAAGGAATGTGACTTTCCTGCTATCTGACAGGGTTCATCTAGTTAGCAAAACTGATCATCCCATTGCCAGGACCCCCTGCCTGGGACACCGTAATGTGACACACTGATGCACCTTCCTGTAGCAGAGCAGTCCATATGAGTCACATCTCTCTCACAACCAGAGTAGGAACCTGAACCGCTCTAACGGTCACTCAGAACCCAAAATGGGCACATGTTCTAAAGCATCACTCATCTTTTTTTTTTTTTTTTTTTTTCAAAACCCAAAAGTAGAGTATTAGTCACCTCTTTACTGGCTGTAACTGAGCCAGTGATGAAGAAACGCTCACATGTTATGTTGTCACCAGCAGTAGAGTAGAGTTTATCTATATACAGTGTGATGACAAGGGTGGATTACTTGAACAAGCCTGTGTTCAAGAAACTGGAAACCTGGTATCTCCACGTCTTCTCCTAATGGGCATATTTCAAGTTTAAAATGAGCATCGGGACCCAGCAGATGCCTGGCCCCATGAAGGTGGTGCTGGCAGGGAGAAAAGAACGGTGTGTGGTGCTTATCAGGCGATCGTAACCGCAGTCATAAACACTCAGCAAAGATGAAATGTCACAGCTAAAAGCCTTTGAAGCCACATTCCCCTGCATCAGGTGCACACTGGCTTTTACCTACATGGGGAAGGCATGCATCCAGCAGAGCTCATGTTCTTGCACTTTTTTTTTCTTTCTTTCTGTATGTGGTGCATGACTCATACATACACAGACTCTTATGTATTAGCGTGTAATAAGAGAGCAGTCACATGGCTGAGGTGAGATCCTGAAGGTGAGCTGTGGTGACGTGAGTGGCCAAAACCTCTGACCCCTTACGTCACCACAGACCATTTAGCACCGAGCTCTCTCTGGTTACCGAAGTTAACGATGGTTCACCTCCAAGCGCTCTCGTACAAACACACACACACACACACACACACACACACACACACCTCACTTACAATGGAGTAATTGAAAGCCCCATTGATACACAGATTATCTGTTAGGTTGCAGCTGCATGAGACAGTGAGGATGTTTGTTATTTTAAATTGCCAGTTTGAGACCCTGCTGATTATTCAAATAGCCCCTTCCGCCCTCCGCCCCCAACCTCTACTCTTGTTGTCATGCAATGATTGCTCATGTAAATATGTGTTGTCATCAGTCAACACAGCTGAACTTTTTAGACGATGGGATCATGCTATGTCTGCATGTCTGCGTCTCTATGTAAGACATCTTTTACTGAGTGTATTTTATTTTAACACCAATATAAATAAATGAGAGCAAAAATATCTACATTTTTTAAACACACTTTTCTATACATCTGTAATAAACTAAAAACAGTCACTAATATGTCAGACTGAACTTTTTTGTTTTGCTTATTTCTCTATGTTCAGTGTATATTTTTGTATCTTCGTTTTATTGTCGGTTAATTTATAGTTCCTGAAAATATACTATAAAGTATATTTTCTCTATTTTTTCTTGACCTTTTCAAAATGTAATGTCTTGTATATATCTATACATTTATGCTAATACCTATAATTCTAAATTTTGAGTGTAATATTTATATTATTTACAATTTTAAATGTGTTTTAAGTGCTTTTATACAAAATGATACATTTAAAGTTATTGCTTTTTAATTCTTGAACATAATATTGACAGAATTAGAGAGTTTAAACATATCAGCTTGTTTGTTGCTTTATATATGTATTTGAATTTAAACTTGGTGAGAAACTTCCAAGAGCAATTAAACAAAACTTTCCATGGCACCTGTGTCTACTATATTAGCTGGTTCCCACAATGAGTATTATCTGGTCTTTATAATCTGGTGTGGTGTTTATCAGGCTGACACTCTTAATCTGCACCAAATATAGCGGGCTCTGCTGATGCAGCACTGCCCAGCTTCATGTAGGTGTGAGAACAGATCCTGAGCTCTGAGCACCACTCTCTCTCTCTCTGTATGTGTGTGTGTGTGTGTGTGTGTGTGCGCTTGTGTCAGTTTGAGGTGTGGACAGAGGGCCAGCTCAAAAAGAGGAGAGGCACCTCTCAGTTGGATTGCTGCTCTCTCAAGATAAGTCTCTGTTCAACCGCTCAAACCATGACAAGTCAAGCAAAAATTAAACACAGTGAAGATAATAAGTCATAGACAGCCACTCACGGTAAATAATAAAGCCTCATTTCCCACAAATACCATTCAGATGCCTTCAGTAAGAATGGAATCGAACTACAGGGGATACACTTAGTCTCCACTGAACTACCCCCTTTCTCTCTCGCTCCTTCATGCGTGCCAGACTCTGGCCAGTTGCCTTGCCTCCGTGTGAGAACCAGCATGCTGATTTTGGCTCTGGCGGTGCTATTGAGATGGACCTAAACATCCAAAAAGCCTTAACCTCTCTCTCTGTCTCTGCCTCTTCCCTCTCCATTACTCTCCTGCAGACTTAGACAGAGCCTGTTCTGTCCACCCTGCTCAAACCAAAAATCTTAGAAATAGAAAGTCCATTCTTTTATTGCATTGACTGTGTGGTGAGTAACTAACTGTTTTGGGGGGGGGTTGATGGCTGTCTCACATATTAATTCATTACATCATGCGGTGAACACAAAGACGATGTGTCAAATAGGGTCGTGTGAGCTCGGTGAAAGAAAAAAGTACAATCTCAAATATCTGTGTTTGTTGCAAAGTGTGATAACCATTACAAGTACAACCTACTGTGTTGTCTCCCTCTTTAGGAACATTTTAAAGTTTGGAAGTTTTTACAATAGCTACTTGGCCAGTTATCATCTTTATGCATATCCCTTGTATGACTGCCTCTGAAAGGGAAAATGCAAGTCTTTCATTTTGTGATTTTTGTAAGTTCTTTACAAGTTTCTTTTTTAACGGCATTGATTGCAGTGGCAGCAGCGTGTGAGACATTTCTAAAAACCTTGGAGTTTTTCTCTGAATGTTCAAAACTTATTTCTCATGGCATCTCTCACTCCTCTCTTTTCAGATTACCATCCAGAGGGAAAGTGGTATGGATGTCACGGCCCCAAAGCACGGCAAGATCGACCCTATGAATGATCCTCATGTTGGGGGAAACCAGTGGGCGGGAGGCACAGGTACAGTAAGAGGTTTATTACTAGGTCAGAAATACTCACAAATTCCATTAATTGACAAAATGAGGTTTGAAATCTGTGATTACGTTTAAAAACAGCCATTACTATGAATGGGGATGTGTAAAGAGGTGTGTGTTTGAGTTGGCAGCGGTGTAATCTCTTCTCTCTGCAATGGCTTAATTACCCTTAAGCATGGTATTTAACATTCACCTGCAGGTGTAGATATGCTAGATATCACTGAAGATTTGCTGCTTTTGTGTTTAATATTTCTGATTAGTGTATCCCTAACAAGATGTTTCTCTGTAGGAGGTAGAGATACAGCGGGACTTGGTGGTAAAGGGGGTCCCTATCGCCTGGACGCAGGACACAAAGTCTACCAGGTTTCCCAGGCCGAGAAAGATGCAGTTCCCGAAGAGGTCCGCAGGGCAGCCCGTGAAATGGGTGAAAAAGCCTTCAAAGAAAGGTAGATCATATTAAATGCAGAAAATAGTCAACTAGTAATGATCCATTTTCTCAAGTAGCCTCTGTTTTTCCTCCATAATATAACTCAATTGACTTAGCTTAGACAGGCGGTAAACAACCCTCACAAACCTCTCTGTATCGCTGCTGTGTGGAGATGCAAAGATGCTTTGGACTCGGTCTTTTTTCATTTTGGAAACCACCCAAAACTAAAGTATGTGAAGTGTGCAGTGTGGAACAGGTGTGCGTGAGTGTGTGTGTCCATGTATATTTGTGTGTGGGCCTTTTTTGTTTGGCCATCTGCAGGGTTGGCTGGTCAGTGAGCCATCCCAGGTATGGTGCTCCATCTAGGGCAAATAACCACAGGCTGCACTGTGTCGGCCGGATGGATGAGCAGTAGAACGGTATATCCCACTGTGTGTGTGTTTGTGTGCGTGTGTGTGTGTATTTGTGTGTGTTTGCATTTTGCTTCAGAGTAGAGGGTTGAGAGGGCACCTCTTTCACCAGCTCAACCATGAAGGCCTTCTCTGTTCTCTCCTGCTTCAAACAACCTCGTTCTCTTTACTTTCTTTGCTCCCCCATCCCCCTCATCCTCCCCCTGCTCCCTCCCTCTTTTCCTTGATGGCTCTTCTCATACACTGACTGCTTTCACACTAAGAGGACAGCCTCTTGGACTCTCCTTGTCTGAATCTCCACTCTCTTCTTCCCTCTGTCTTTACCCATTTCACCACCCTTGCTTCCATTTTTCCAATTTCTTCTTTGAGACCTTTTCCCTACTTCCCCCAGTTTCCCCTCCCTGCGTGCCTTCTGCCTGCCTATCAGTGTCCCACTAAGCCAAGAGAAAATCTTGTAGCTACATGTTAATACACCTTTTCCAAGTAATACCCCTTTCTACTGTACATGAAGTGAGTTTTTCATATTTCAGGTCAACTCTGTCATAGGTTCTCATTTACTGATGTGTGCACACAATCCTTTGTTTACTTAGTTTTAAGTTAAGCATCAAGCTGTAATCCTTTCATAAACCCTCGAGTACCTGGCACACATACAAGCAAAAACAGGTTGAGGTATGTCTAGAACACGAAATGTGCGCACACACATCAACACACACACATTTACTATCTTTCTGACTGTCTCCATACTTTATCTACCATCTTGTATTTTCCAGATTTATACCAGTTTAGAAAGCTAAAAATAACTTAGATTAAAAAATATATATGATTTTTTTGGTGTGTATGTGCTATAACATGAAAAAGTCCATATTGTAGCTTGTATTGTGGAATCTTTAAGCTGAAAATAGCAATAATAAATGCATGAGTATCCTAAAAGTCAAAGTAATAATTTAAATTGAAATGTGTTCAAACTTGTTGGACTCATTGTAAAGTGTTAACCATATTTCACATTTTATTATAATATAAAAACCAAAGTAACGTACAATGTACAGTTAGTTGGAACATATTTGGGATGTTTTGATGGAAAGATGCATGACAGAACAAAAAAGAGTAAAAACAAAAAGGTAACTGTTTAGACAAAACCAGTGTTTATGTTTAACCATTCTGTTCCTGTAATGCATCATAATTTGCAGAATAAAATTAGAACTTAAAATATTTGAAGAGAAAAGTAGTTGCTTCATCAAAGAAAATCTTTGTCCTGGGAGAGAGATGTGCTGTGCATGAAAACCCACTGTTTGTCTAGTGTGTTTAGTCGCAGGGAGTGTCAGCCTTGTTTTTGTGGCTGTTAGTGTGTGAAATTTCAGTGTGCTGTCTCCACCTTCAGCCAAAACACTCTTTCTCTCTTTCTTCCTCTGTAATTCGCCCGTATTCCTTCCCCTGCTTAAGTCAAGATTCAGGAATTTGGAGGAAATAGCAGCGGCCACTGACCAGAGTGTCTGCCCGCCATATAAACTCTCACGCATCCGCACACACACACACGCATACACACATACAAACACACATAAGCACACTTACACACACATATGCACACATAGGAATGTGTGGAGGGAAGTCACTTTGCCATGTCCTGCTTTGTGGTGTGAATGCAGAGGGCCAAAAATACAGTAACTACAAATGAGTAGCATACCTTAAAACAAACATGAGGACATGCTTTCTATCATTATATCATCATCAGCTCCCAGTCTCATGTCAGAACTCTCAACTGGATATATTGAGATTTCTTTGCTTATGTTCATTTTACTTAGTGGGGTTTTTGTCATATTGTTTTTTTTTTTTCAATATTATAGATTATACATAACTGTGTTTGATTTATAATGGGCAGGGTCATTGATGATATACTGTAACTTAATTCAAGCACCTGTTGCACACAACAGAGATGTCCCCTCTGTGTGTGTATGTGTGTGTGTGTGTGTGCGTGCGTGCATGCATGTGTGTTTTTATGGTCTTTTTGATTGCATGGCTGATGGCATCACAGACTACACAATATACTGTGTCTGTCTGACTCAGCTCTCATGCAACCACTCACACACACGCACACAGATTACTTGCAAGCCGTGACACATAAAGCCTCTCCACCAAACCTACCCTAACCCTGCCTGCTTTTGAAGTCACTGTTCTGCATCTCTGCAGTGGTCATGGTCTAGTTGACACCACCAGAAGTTTCAAACACCTGGGAGAGACTTCACCCTCTTTCTGTCCCTATCCAACACATACACACACATCAGTTTGTGCGTATGTTGGAGGTAAAACTCTCACCTGTGTATGTGTGCGTGTGACCCTCATCCTTAAGTACCTGCACAGTGTGGTTATACTGATAAGCTTAGTTTGGGGGTCATAGCCCACCTATCTTGTCCACAGGTGTGTTTCAGAGAAAATACCTATACACACCAAGTGCTCCATATTTAACAATATTGACCCCAGTGTCAGCTTATCCACAGGTGTGCTGCTTCAATGAAAAGATTGAACTGTGTATTTGGACAAGCAGGAGTTTCAATTTGACCTTAAAGTTGCAGGTGTGATTTTGCTCTGCTGCATCATGTTAGCAGGGGCACAGACTATGTTTTTAAATGAAAAATAAGGTTATTTTGTAAAGATGTAGCACCCTCAGCTTTTCCAGTGAACTCCATGTGTGAGTATTATATGTGTAGGCCTCACAAGTGTCTATATCCATGTTGTTGTGCATTTGTACTTGGAGCCTCCATGGGAGTTGTAATTGACCAGTTATCGCAATGTATGTATCTTCATGTTTGCATTTTGCAACATCCTTGAGATAATGTCTACAGATAAAATGGTTGGCTTGTGAAGTTGAAAGGTTTCCTGGAAGCACAAGCAAGTTTCTGTATTGTTTATAATTTATGGTGGACCAGTACATATAGTAGAGTATAAGGGATATTGTGATTGAGATGTCTAGAGATGCCAACAAAGGCTTAGTAACTCAAATAGTTATGTTACAAAAAAAATACCGTGTGCTTGGAAAGAACAAATGCTGGTCATTATTAATATGAAATCAATGTCTCTTCTCTTGACATCTCTGTTTTTCTGTCCTTTGTCTCAGGTTGAAGGAGATTGACATGAGCGAGTATGATGCTGCTACCTACGAGCGCTTCTCCAACGCTGTCAGGAGACAAGTTCAGTCTCTACGCATCATCCTGGACAGTTTACAGGTTAGTTTCACTTCATTTGGCATCACATTTACTGTAGTCAGTACCAGATTTTGAAAACATGTTTCATAATGTCATTATGCGTGATTTTTGACAAATGGACAACTGACAGTAATGTTATATTTTACAATTTTCAATTTCAGACATTATTTCTAGCCTTAGTTTTATAGCTGCATTTAGAACATACTGTGGAAAACAAACAATATTACATGTGTAAAACAGAATTTGTATTACCGCATTCTGTTAGTTTTCACCATTTTCCATTAATTGTGGTAATATAATCTTTTTTTTTTTCGTACTCATTTTTTATTGTTTTTTAAGGTAAATGTTACAATATGAGTACTTGCATATACATCTTTAAACCCTCCCCACCACCCCCCACATGGGAATTGGTTTACACAACAATAACACACAGACAGATATAGTCAGCTTGTCCTCAGTAGAATATCCTTAACTCTGGTGATTGCATCATGCCAGGCTTGTATAGTTCTCGGTTTGGCACCGTTAGT
>JANJYP010195242.1:0-10643 GCA_024605115.1 Rastrelliger brachysoma
TATGGAGTTTTATAGTATCTTAAGTTAAATGAATGTGGATTTTTAAGTTACACCAGCTTGTTCATCTCAGCCACAATGACTTTGACTGAATTTATTTTAACGCTATGTGTATCAGCAGAATGTCTACAATGAGACACCTTCTCATTAGCAACTTTATTTGTATTAGACAGCTTTTGGAGCAGAAAATGTCTGGTGAAATCAATAAAATCAATATAATTAAAGTGTTTGTTTTTACTATGCTGATATTGAAGTTGATGAATTACTCAAATTATTCAAAAGGACTTTGCCGATACAAAGTAAAAAAGGAAAGAAAGAAAAGGAAAATTACTCAAATTCCTGCAGGTGGAAGCGCCTAAGAGACCAGAGTTTGCGTTATCTTTTACTATTTCTTTTTGGGTATACTAGAGGAATTGTGCTCTCATATCAATTGTAAATTGCTTGAGATAAGTGGAAAGACTTGCAAAACACTTTCAATAATGTAATAATGCAATCACTATTTACATTTACAGTGATGAAATGAATATGAGAAGTGCAGATCTATACCAAATCATTACTCAACTTTCCAGCTCTATGCAAGTTTTTAGCATCTTTCAGTTCATTGTTTTGGCTTTATGGACTTCAGCGATATGGTTCATTCTAACTACTCTAATCAGCATAATTTTTAGAGATATTGGCAGACAGCAGACATATGGAGTATTTAGCTGCAAAATAAACAAATATTTCCCTCAGAACTTGGTGAAAAACAACAAAACAGAGCTGAAAGGAATGGATGGACACAAACATGAAGTATCATTGCTCAATGACTGCTGGATGGATATGAATATGATTTTTGCTAACACTTTTGCCAAATACATTTTATGAGGTGATAATATGACAGTGATGTGCTCATTGCTTACTACGTTGCAATCCAAGTGGATTAAGGATACCTAGGTCACTAAGTAATCTCTATTTGAATCTCCCTGTTTTTATAGCACAATGCCATCATCTGTTAGCAAATCAATGTATCTGCATCAGTTTTAAATACATCATGTCAAAACCCTCATGATCACACACAATTTAGATGTGTGTATATGTGAATAACAAGAAAAACAGCTCAGGGGTCAAGTTAGACTGAAAAAATGCTCAAATTAAATATTTGTTTCACTGTTCAATTTTGCTACTAGCTGCGCTCCACACAGCCAAAGACAGTAGACTGGTGAGGGTTTGTGGATGTGGCACGGTGTAAGAGGTGAAGCAAGAAAATTCTTCACTCAGTTGGCCTCCCTTTCTCATGCTGTGCCTTGGCATTGCTCCTGTGCTCAAAGCTAGCTGCAAACAGGAGGATTTAAAGTCCACAACAGAGCCTAATCCTATGTAAGATCTGTCTTGAAGTAGCTTATTGTGATCAGCCCCAAGTATAATAGTTCACCTGGAATAAATAGTCTAACTTCAGATTTTACAGACTAGGTCATGTGCTCTTTCAGTGATATTACATCACCTTTCTGAAGAAAGGTGATGTAATATCATTGTGATGTAATATCACAATGTAAGAAAGGTTTTCATGTGAATACTGGAAGCTTTTTCATTTTTCTTTTTATGTATCAAGTTTGAGGACTGCTATTGATTGAAATAAATTTGGAGGCCTGCAGATTGGGAGTGGATATTTATCATGCTTGATTATTGGCTAGCATGCATGCTAAATGTATTCTGTGCGTCACACTTAACATGTGCCCCTTGTATTGTCCAAGTCATTTCACAGACTTCCTCTGCACTGCACAGTTAGTCTTCACAGAAGCTAGGGAAGAACTGGCTGTCTTTTGAAGTATAAACAGATGGAGGATTTTTTCATGCACTTCAAAGACTGCATTTGAACTTTTCATGTATACACATTTTAGTGCACAAACATTTACGGCTGGGAAATTTTACTCTTCCACTCACGTCTCAGCAGCTAGTCACACTCTTCATATGGATAGTGGTTCCTTGGGGATCAATGCGCTGCACTATTATCATTTAGACAACATTCCCAAAACAATGAAAGCATTATATGCACTTGACGCTGTTATTGGACCGACTGTACTAACTCAGTCGAACCATATCAGTTATAACTGTCCAAATAAAACAAACACCCAGCAAGAGACAATGAACCAAATGCCCAAACATAGACAGTCTTATGAACACAGCAGCTACATTTACTTGCAAGCCAAAGCTTTGATATTTGTTCAATCACTTGAATGCTATGATCAAAATATTTAAGCAGCAGCATTTATCCTTGACACAGTGATAAATCCCTGCACTATTAGTTTGAATATTTAATTTATGGCTTTGCCAGAAAGTTGCATGGGAGACAATTAACTCCATATTCATTTGGAAGTGCTAGTTGGGATTCATGGGATATTGTGTTCCTCTTAAAACTTGAAAGTCAGATTTTTTAAATCACTCACTCATAATACTCTGCCGCCGGGGTGATTTTGTACTTGGCATAAGATGTTCCATTTCCAAGGATGGATCCGTTGATGGCTTTTGGGTCAGTGCAGTTCTGGCTGTTCCAGCTGTTGCCACATCTGAGCCAAGGAAGCTCATGGGTCATGGAGGAGAATAGGTAGTGGAGAGACCAGGCGATGATGACATTGTAGTAGAAGCCAACATACAGGGCTATAAGGATCACAGTGTAGCCCACACCTGAAGAACACAAGGTTGTCAGTGTGCATTTTTAATCTGCAACACAAGAAATCAAATCAAAATCATTTATAAAGCACCAAAGTGTTGAACAATCATCAAAAGCAACACAGCAAGAACAAAAACTGCTGAAACAGACACAAATGACAAGTCTCGTCCAGAGTTAAAAGTCAAACAATAAAAATGTGTTTCAAGACACGATTTACAAACATGCAGTGAGTGGGACAGTCTGATATACAGAGGCAGCTTGTTCCAAAGTTTTGGGGCTACAACTGAAAAAGCCCAGTCTCCCCTGTACTTTAACCTGGAGAACCTGTAATTGTACAAGATCACACGGAGAAAATGTGATCTCACTTGCCTGTTCCTGTTAAAAGACAACCTACTGCATTTTGGATCAACTGTAATCGTGAAAAGTAATTCTGGTTAACACCAACATAAAGGGCATTACAGTAGTCAAGAAGGGACAAAATAAACGCATGGATGATTCTTTCAATATTACCACAAGCAAGACTTGACCTTTGATAAATGGTAGCATACAGCACAGTAATCAAGAAATCACGGGTAAGTGTAGAAAAACATTGGCAAGAAAAAAACTGGCAGATTAAAGCAACTATATAAATCAACTTTAATTGAAAACTGCAGCTTTGAGAATATTTCCCAATTTCTTACACAATTTTGATTTTAGAAAAGGACATTTCTCATGAAGCTTTATGAAATAGTTCTCTTTTTCTGCCTCCTATGAGCACATATTTTCAGCCTCCCCCAGGAGTGTACTATAGCTTAGGATACACACATGCAGTATTCACACTATGTTGTCACTGCTTAGTTGCAACAAGTAACTCTACACAAGCTTTACTTGTGTTTTATATTTTTGCTCTTCTCAATGACAGAATACATAATGGATGCTGTTTCAAGTTTAATTGTGTTTCTGATTAATTTTATTGTTTGACCTGCAATGAAATTGAGTTCCTCAGCATGCTGTGGATATTATACTGTTACTGTTTTTGTTTTTTTTTGTTTCAGACATCATTCATCTGAAACTGACATTTATAAAAACATAAATAGGGTGAAGGTTAGGGGTATAAGGTTGCATGAACAAGCAGGGTGAGATATTAAAGAAATGCAGAGAGGAGGAACAGAGAAAGAGATGATGTGACAGAAAGATTAGTTATAAGTTGCCACTTCTGAACCTACAAGGGCGAAAGGACAAGAACAGAGGGATGAAATAAAAGGGCAAGACATGGAAGGGAGGTAAAAACAACCACGACTGAGCAGCAAATAGAGTTTAAGAGGTTAGAGAAAGGCAGGGGTAAAGAGACATTTAGAGGAACACATGTCCGTTTATGTGTTCATTTGTGTGTGTTACAGTTCACCTTTAAAGACTGGGCATATTTTCCAAACGGTAGCTGCCCCTTCCCTGTTGTATTGGCCCAATGCAAGCTCCATGTAGAACAATGGCATCCCCGCAATGACCAAGAAAAGAATGTAGGGGATCAAAAAGGCACCTGGAAAGAGAGAAATAATCACATTTCAATGAATTACATTTTAATATTTATACTTTACAGACAAGTGTGGTAAACAAAACCCCTGGATTTGTAATATTACAAACATTATTACGAGGAGTTAATGGGTCAGAGCCACAGCACACAAATGTTGGATATTAAAAAAATTTCCAGGATTAAGATCATCCATAACGGAGGGGAGCTAGATAATAAAATAAGTGCCAGACAAAACAAAATACCAAAAATGAATAGGAAAAAGATGAGGGTGGGGGTTGGAGTCACATTCTAGGAAAAACAACACATGATAACAGACAGGCAGGAAGGCTCACAGCTATTTTCATGCTGTACCACAGTAACACATCAACCAACAAGGAAGGAAATGACCCCTTATAATTGAATTGTTCTTGACACTGTCCATCACAAATGACACATTATCTACAGTAATGAATACATTTTGCTGAAGGCCAATATGATTGACAGGCCAGTGATGGAGTTGACCCTTTGGGGCACTCAGCAAAACATGTTGATTTTCGCCACATGAATGGATACGCAGACAAACAGAGGACAAGGCACACCTTCTAGTGAACACTCTGTTGTCATGAGTGTTGAAAGTAAAAGAACATTGTGTTTGAAACAATCCATTGTTAGGTCAACTACACACACTATACTTTTCTTTTCTTTCTTTCTTTCACTACAGTTCTGTGTCAGTGTTCAATAGTGTTGAAAACAGTCCAGCCTAGCAATCTGTCAGCTTCTTCACTTCAGACTTACTGAGTAAACCTGAGCACAAAGGCACTTGTTAAAATGTCAGTAAGCTCAGGCAAATAACCCCTACAGTTTATTTCAAACAAGATGAGCAGATCTTCATAGAACTTCCAAGTACATACCACAACCTTTCATAAATATTTTGATCATATGAATGTTGACTGTTCAGTTTTAGAGCTACAGTGGATTTACACATACCTGTCATACATGATGAATGGACTTACCTGTCAAAGAACTGAGAGTAATACAATAATAAATCCATTTTACAATAACGATGTAATGTGTTTGTTAAGGCACATGCGTTTAAAACAACAATCGCACTTTTATTGTGGTGAACTTTGGGAAGGCTTATTTTGTCTCTACTGGAATGTGATGTCCTTACATGAAAACAGAGAAGCCATAAACCCATCACCCACTCATACTAAGGAGGAATAAAACAAACCCTCCCCAGCATTGAAGCCAAAAAAAGCAGAGAGTGGTGCTGATTCAATATTGCAGACAGCAGGGATACCTACAGTATTTAAAACTTGGTGCATCAAATAATACTAAGCCGGAGAACAAGTCTTGTGGGCATCTTGTCTCTAGATCTTGCAGTTCTAACCTGTTGTCATTGATTCAACTTTTTGCTACAGTGCATCCTCAGTTTTCAGAACTTTAAAAAAGGAGTATCTATTGTAACCACGAGCCCAGATACTAGTGTTCTTATATTTTCATAAAGTTTATAAATTGAATCATGAACTTACCCTGAACCATCTGATTGTTTGGCATGATACATTTGTACTGTAACTGTTTAACACAGTATCTTTTTCAATGTGCACGATGAAATGAGGTATTTCCTTCATCATGTAAGCTTAAATGCACCTCTCTTTTAACACACTTGAGACTATTAAAAGGATAATTGAAGAAGATTAAAGGAACTAAAATTAGAACATAGTAATTCTGAAATGACTTTGCTGTAGTATTAAGTTGTTCACTGAAGACAACCCTATCACGTTTGGAAGGTAAATTATTTGCAGCTGACCCTGAAGTGAAAGAAAATAGAGTATAACTTAAGAAAAGAAATGAATTATTTTATTGTGAGGACTTACTAACTTACAGTGTGCCTCATAACGCATACAGGCCTTTTTGTTTTTATGTTAGAAAGAGATTAAGTAAAGTAATAAGCAATAGGTTTTGTGATCTCTGGTGTCCGTCTAAATTTTCCTCTAAATCATCCTTGCACGTGCATTAATCGACCAGAGTTTACTCACCTCCTCCATTTTTGTAGCACAAGTAAGGAAATCTCCAAACATTGGCCAGGTCCACTGCAAAGCCAATGACGGACAAGAGAAAGTCTATTTTCTTGCCCCAAGTTTCTCTGTCGTCGTCTCCGGGACGACCTGCATGGTGGCCAGGCGTGGGAATTATGGAGGAACTGGTATACTGGACGCCGTTCTGGTCCTTCACCAGTATCAGTTCAACCTCTTTTTTCTCCACATTGCACTGTTTCAGCGGGGCCACTGACGAGAGCTTGTGTTCTGGCAGAACCTGGATATTCATCTTCGCTGCGGTGCGTACGAAGCCCAAGCTGGCCCGGTGCTCTCACGGCCCCCTGCGGGTTCTAGCTGGGGTGATGGTCAGCGTCGGTGCGTTTTGATAAGGACGGTAATCCCGCTGACAAAAACTGGTTAAGCGAGTGTTCTCCACAGTAAGTACAGCTGACACCTTCGCGCACATGAGCTATAGAGGAGAAAGAAAAACAGAGTTTGGAGAGGTTTGGTGATTGTGCGTAAAGTTTCGATGAGAACAGTTACGCATAGCGAGAAATACAAATACGGGTGACATTTTCTTCCCTTGGCAGAGACCTACTGTCTGTGCGCTACTAACACAACTACAGCATCAAGATAAAACATTGTATCTGTGGTCGGTCGCGCTGCAATAGCAGGTGACAAGTGGAAGATACTTGAGAGCGAAATCCATATGTCACCCCGCTCATTGACAGCATTTGCGCATAACAGTCTACTCAATCAAACAATTATCTACAAACATTACTCAGAAGGATAACTTGAAAGATAAATAGGTATTTTAATATGTCACCGTTACTAAAGTTATATAAAGCCCAGCAGTGGAAAGGCTTTGCTCCGTACTTGGTAAAGCTAGGGACACCTCTCCATGACCCGATGTTGCTGTTGTCCAGATGCATCTGAGGGGAGACCGCCCATTCTGAAGTAGCTATAAGACTCGCCTTCTCCAGCAGAGACGATATAAAATGCGAGCTTTTAAACCGGCTTCCTCTCTCTCTTCCACGTGATATTTTATAATTGAACGCTTTCTCTCCAGTTTGATGTCTTTGATGTCTCAAGTTTCCATAAACTTGTGCATCAGCCCTTAGTCAGAGGCAGACATCAGTCAGGAACACCGTGGAGTTAAGATTAATCTATAGAGTGGATATGAAGACAAAATTACTCGACTCAATAAATAAAATATTCTGTTGAGAATAACTCGGTGTAAGCTTCATAAACCATGAGCTTCTTAATTTATTTAGTAGTTTTCACATATCAGGATTGAAAAGACAGGAGATATATCTACGTATCGCGTCGGTGTTTGGATTTAACGTTTCACAAGAGGCATAAATTCACTTTACCTTAAGCTATATGTTAGTACTTTAATTTTACATACAGCAAAACTTTTTTAATGCTTTGATTTGGACTTTATCTGTTTCTCTTCTGTACTAAACAGATTGAATTACAGTTTTCTAAGAAGCCGTAAAAGCATTGTGTTCCATGTGTAATTCAATTCCACAGCAGCTTTTGCCAGGGGCAATGATTTCTATTAGATATGGTTGATCAGTTCATCCCATTAAAGTCAATGAATGTCCTTTTTGCTCTCCAGTGCTTGTTTTATAAAACCCTAATAGGGCTGGTTTTGGGCGTTTTGTTTGTGAAGATTGAATAACTGCAGTGATGGTAAAGCAAAAGACCAGGTAACAAGGAAGAATAACGTGTTATTACTGTTGTTTTCTCTTGAATTAGTTCTATTCTTTTGAGCTTTGTTTTGTATTGCCAGGTAAATTTAAATCTGCTAACTCTCATGAGCTCACAAACCAAGAGTAACCAATAAAATAAATAAATAAAGCAGTTCTGTGTTGCCATAACTTCATGATTATGTATTATGAGGATTGCTGGCTTATTTCTGAATAAAGTAGTTATGTTAAGTTGCAAGGGTGTCAGAAGCAATTCAAATGTGGGTAATATTACAGGGGGTCAGAATTTGTTTTAACAGAGTACATGTCATTTCTGTATTTTGGAGCCTTTTGACAGGTGTTTTGACACTTTACTGTGAGAAACATGATGGGTACATTTTGTCATTACAGCAGCTATTAAAGTTAAAAAGTATAGAACTTGATGAATTCATTTAATAATAATTAGAGTAATATACAGGTGAGTAATATACCAATTTCATTTTTTTTCTTTTTGAGTGCTTTTACAAATAACTCACATAGATTTACAGTTTGAAAGTGAGCATAGTCCACTGCATCCTGCTCCTGTCTGACTCACTCTCTGCTCCTAGATGTAAGGAGAGGTAGTGGACTGATCATTATTTAGTGAGCAGTGTGTATTTATGTTTATAATCAGAACAAGTTAAACTGAATGTGAATACAACTGACTGTAAAGTAACAGTCTGAAACTTGAAAATTACCCAAAGCCCTCAGCAGTAGGCTAAAATTTGCTCCTCAAAAAGTAAAATATTTATAATTTTATGATCCAGTTTATAAATGAATTAGTCATACTGTCCGTCAGACATGTTTCTCTCTCATGAGCAAACAAAAAGACCAACAACCGAACAGTCCTGTCTATAAAATGAGAACTAACCACCTCACCATCTCCACTGTTTGCTAACGTAGCGTTAGCTCTTTTTAACAGTTAGCTAACTGAACAACCGGTGTATAAACATAAGGGTTAAAAATACTGACATTTAGTTTCAGCAAATTAAAAATGTCCTGAACAATTTGTTGAGACAATTGAACCTCTCCCTCAAAAACAACTTACTGTATAGGTGTGTGCATACTGTAGATTCAGCATGGAAAATAATGCAAATGCAAATTCAACAACATTGACCACCATGCTTTGAAATGCACAGGATTGCTCAAAGCAAAATGATACCATTCCTATTACCTTGAGACTGACCTTCTTCTTCTTCTTCTTCTTCTTCTTCTTCTTCTTCTTNCTCTCTCTCTCTCTCTCTCTCTTAATGTTCTGTTTCTCCCATGTTGACCTTAGTGATGAGAATCTAATGAAACAAGACACAGCATCTCAGCAGTCACAGTGTATGACCCCCTGGATTTAACCCGAGCATCCAGTTAGGGTCACATCAAACATTTGTATTTCTGTGTCTTTCTGTTGCCTCTGTACTCGCAGTGCAAATGCATAAACGTGAACAGTTATGTTCTAATGACTTCTTTACATAACCTGATGCTCACAAGCCCAAAGTATTGTAGTCGACCTCACAGTTTCAGTTCCAGTAGTTCCTGCTAACTCTACTATCAGAGTCTGCAAAGCATCTTAACCCCATTGTGTGGAAAAGAATGACTAAGCCATTTATCAGATGTTTTATGGCACAACACTACAGAGACTTGCCTGACCACAGTGAGTAAGAGCCAGGATTTTAGGATGACTTTCTGACGTCATAGACCTCGGTCTCACAGATGAAAAACTGTGTATTTCATGTTTTGTCATTGCTTAGACTTAAAATACCAGGTCATTACTACATGATAATCAGGTCAAGGAATTAGCATTGAGTGGAGTTTGTTTTGTTCTGCACCCCATTATAGGTCTCTGGTTTAAATCTCTCCATGCCGCATGAAAGGCAGAGTGGGCTTTAGTATCTGCAAACTTTTAAGCACCTCAGCAATGTTAAGTCTTTTTCCCTGCATGCTGTATTCCATCAGCAAGTTGGGAAAAGCATGTGAGACAAATGTCCAGTCACTGAGAATGACTTCATACAGCAGCACAAAGCACATCTGGAGAAAATGGCTTATTGCATGTTCAGCACCAAAAGGTGCAGGCCAATAAAGGGAGCTACCTAGCAGCACCTTATCTTACATGAAAAGACATCTGTGAAATTCCTCAGAATGTGTAAAATAATAAGCTGTTTTGTTTGGCAATCTCTTTCATCTATATATCATAGAGTTTTATGTTTCTGAAAGTCACACCCCTTCAGTTCTCAAGACACTAGTGAATGAAGAACACAACAGTGGGTACACACAAGTTGAGTTTGAATAGTGAGTAGTAATTAGGGGGCACAAAAAGTGAGGCTTGACAGAAAGAGGATTGGCATGATTGTTGTTTGTACCGTGAGACCGCCTGAAAAAAAAAGGAATAAAAGGCTTTGATTGATTGACAAGTCTCACAGTAGGATTCAGAATTGGTTAAGATAAGACTCAGACTAAATTTACATCTCACAAGAGTCAAATTTATCTCTTTTTTTTTCTCTTATGTAAAAAGACAAACCGCTTGTGTAATAATGTTCCACAGTCATGAACACCATAATACATGATACATTTCCTTGATTGGTTCCTAGAAGAAACATGTGTTACAATGATTGAAAATGTTTTTTCTTATCTCGTTGATATGAGTTTTAATTTGTTTTGACACTATAAACACTTCCACACCTTATTGGCCCATCTAACTGACAACTGAAAGACAAATTGTTCACAACCTCACCCTGACCCATCTGCAAATA
>JANJYP010195337.1:0-10326 GCA_024605115.1 Rastrelliger brachysoma
TGCTGGGTGGCAGTTCTCTGAGGCCGGGCCCCCTGGGCTTTCTGTTGGCTGGCCCAGCTGTCATCTTTCTAATGATTTCTTTATTTTGCAGGAAGAGCTTGTCGCCAGGGGAAACGCTCCACTTCCGGCATAGGGAAACCCGACGCTGGACCAGGCTCGACGCTTGGACCCTCAACGTCTGCAGCCACATCACAAGGGACCAACACACCCTTTCATCCTGCCTGTGTTTCTTTGCTTTTTTTCTCCCTCTATCCACACAGTCATCAGTATCACCCTTTCTTTTAGGGCTCCCACTTGTCCTCGGGGGGTTTAACTTTACCTCTCAGTAGTAATAGTTTTCTTTCTACTTCCAAATGATTATTTAGCATTCCATTTTGTAACACATGGCAGTGTTGCTGATTCTTTGATAAGATCTAATTACTCTAAAAGTGTTTTTCTTCCATATAAGGATAGCCTGGGTACAAAAAAGAAACTACTACTGCGAGAAACATGATTTTTCAATGTGGGTGATGTCAGTCCTCATTCATTGTTTGGAAGTCAACACCATAAGACTGATTATTAGGCATTTGTTTATCTTATACAGTACATTTAAAACTTGAAAGGAAGAAACCCATCATTATCATCTTTTTTTCTTTCCCTTGTAACTTCACGGCAGATGAACATTCTAATTTCTATCATAATTGCCCATGTTAAAATGTTCTTGACCACACTTTGACCTTGCAATTTATTTTGTATCTGAAATCCATTAGTGAGTTTGGCCATGGCCAATTGGATCAGGGTGAGTGGGGTTACAGGCCTGCAGTGACTGATCTCACCCTGGTGAAGCTTCTCTCAGAGGGCAAGCCTGTACAGATCCCAAGAGCCCTTGCTTTCTTCCAGCCCTCCGTCAAAAACCTTGAGAGGGCCTTGAAGAAAAGAAAACGAAGCTCTCTCCCTCCTCCCCTCCACAGAGTCGAGCATAATCAGGCCCAGCCTCCCAATCATGAAACCCAAGTTGAGCGCGACTTACAGCCCCCCCTAACCCCCCACAAAACCTCGCTTCTCTCCAGGCCCCTGCTGCTGATTGTTCCAGAAACAACAGATGGAAATTGTGAGCGTAAACATGTAAATATTGCAGGAGTCATGGCTGAGAACAGTGTAGAGCAGAGGTCCTCTCTGCCATCACAGGGAAGCGATTACAACATGAAACGGAGCAAAGCCTTCAGAAAACAACCACTTTGTGTCAGAAGTGATAGCTGTCAGGATCCAACACACAGAAGCATAAACACACACACACACACACACACACACACATAAACACATGCAGTCCAACCAAACCGACATAAAAGAAAGACTGAAATGGAGCATATGTGAATGGTTGAGGTTGAGTCAGTTTTCTGACTTATCTGATGAACAATGCTCCTGATGAGACAAAGACACAGTTTTCAAAAATGAAACTACATGATTCAACCCATTAAACAAAGAAAAAGATGAAGTATTTAAAATTGCAGTTTTAGTATAAACAAATAAGTTTTTTTCAAACCAAAAACAAAAACTTCATTTATCAGAAAAACCCCAATGACCTCGGCTAATGCAAAGGTAAACTTTGTCTGTATGTATGTGTGTGTCCTGTGTGTAAAATTGCTCCCATTTTGATAGATCTTAATTGTGGTAGAGCAATCTATATAGGGGCACCTGAAAGTCAAAGCATGCAGCACAGCTGAAATGTAAACATTTTCTGAGACTGATTGGTATCCAAACCACAGGACCGTTACCTGTCAGGTCTGAGCAGCGCTTACTCACTTGATGAGATGTGTGTGTGTGAGTGTATGCATGTAAATTTGTGTGTATGTACATGATTAAGTATGATTGAAACTGAGGCCTTCTTGAGACACTAAAAAAAAGCTCTGGTTAAAATCAGAGAGTCTGCTTTGCTCCAGACTGACAACACCATCATATAATCTAAATTCTCCTTGATTTGATTTCTGGAAACACACACAAGAAAGTAAGTCTGCAGAGAGAGTGAGCTATGATTAACCAGATGGTTTTTAACAGTCATCATTTGGCAGCTGACAGCTGAGAACTGTAACTATATTTTAAATGATAACATTCAGACTTTCATGTTGGTTGATCTCTTCTGAACTGACCTGAATAATTATGGAAAACATGATTACACACAAAAAAAACTCTTAAGTCATTCAATCAATTTGTCAAGAGAAAACAAATCACTAACATATTTGATAAAAGCCAAATTATTACTTTTTGTTGGTTTTATTTCTCAATAAGAATAATTTTAGGCTTTGTATTGTTATGTTGTAGTCGTTACTAATTATTTTTAAATTGTGTAGACTAAATTGACTAAAAAATGAAATAAAAATAAAAAGTCAGTTTTTGTTCATTAACATACATATTTCTGTGTTGAATAGAAAAATAAAGTATTCAAAGAGGTTTGTCTGCCATATATTTTTTTATGAAAAAGCAGCAAGAATTATATAATTTGTGTAAGTTGATAATTGTTACTAGTTTTTATTTCCTCCTCAGATTTTAAATCTTAAAATCACATTGGCTAGATTGAGCTGGAAGCTCCACCATTAAAGCCCAGTGATTGACAGCTGGGCCCAGCCTGGAAACTCTGCTGGGGGTTAAACACTACAGGGAGGCTGCCATTGATATCCGTTGTGTAATTTTCTATTGGCAGGTGTGTGATGGCTGTGATTAAATCTGGGCTTTAGCCCCTGCCATCAGCATTATTGTGTCGGGATTCCCCGAGTCCCTGCTCTCCGGATCTTCTGTCACATTCTGTCATGCCAGCTTTGGGCCCTGCCAGCTGGCCCTGTGGCATGGCATAACACAGACTATGTTAGCCTCACAAGGGCCCCCGCCTATGCTATCCTCTCTCACTCTAACACAGACATGCCCTCTCAATCACGCCTTCTTACTCTTTTTCCTCTCCTCCTCTTTCCCACCCTCTATCACCCACGATTTAAAGCCCCACGCTGTCATTCAGCAACACTGTTTTATTTATTTTAGTCTTCTTCTGCTCTCTAAAGCATTGCATCTGTCCATCATGCTTTGCAGATCAGCTGCGTACAGCCACCGGTGGTGGAGGAGAGGGTCATGCCAGGTTTACGATGTAATTCGTGTGGACGAGTTACATGGGTGTTAGTGATTACTGCTAAATGTCTGGGACGTGCAGGTCTGGTCTTGGTGGGCACAGACTAGGACACCGGCTAAAGGTCAGACGTGCTAAAACAGAGACACTTCCTATTGATGTCTGACTGGTGTGTTTGTTTAAGAGCAAGGAGTCAAGAAGAGCCACAGCCACTCTCATTGGCTTTGGCTGAGGCCACTTTACCTCACAGAAGTAATTGGGAGGTTTCAGAATGAGTTTGAATCATCTTTAGGCCGTCAACATCATAATTACGCCATTTGCCATCCAAACACTGACAAATTATTCTGAGGTAACCAGACCTTTTGTGAAGGCCCAAGTCTAGCTGATTCAGTGATTTGAAAAGAGGCTAGAAAAATAGTGCTGAAAATTAGCTTGAATCTTTAAAAACTGTATGTCAGCACTTACCCCTGACAAATATTTACTTGGTTTTATTGTCTACTAAGTGTGTTACTTTAAAAAAGATCAACTTCTTTTTTTTTTGTTACGGTCAGTTGTTTTTATGTGACCATGAGCTTAATGTTAGGATGACACATGCACAGAAACATCAACACAGACTGAATAAAACATTAAGCACATGATTCAGTTTGGTTTAGCTTAAAAACATGTGACCTGGATGAAAATATCAGCTAATCTGATATTTATGTGACTTTCTTTTTTCACGTTTCCACAAATAAACATCTCAACAAACAAAAAGAAAATCTCATGTTTAATAATATACTGTATTATTAAGTACTGGGTTGTTCCAAAGTATTTGAATCATTCATTGACAATAACAATAATATATTTGAATATACATTTACTGATATATGAGTTAATTTTCTAAAATAATTATTAAACTATAGATAATATGTGTATGTGTACCATTTGGTATGTATTTACTGTATGTTTACATGTGTGTTATCTCTCTGAGTTACATTAGAATATTATATTTCTGTAAGGCTCAGCTTTCTCTCATTTTATCTCGTGACTGAAGCAGTTTACTGATTCAAAATTAGCCTGTGACATGTCAGGTGTGTACAGTATATCATCAGTGCTGTGACCTCTTGAATAGTACATCTCATGCTGTGAATGTGTCAATATTATGAAGTGCTGTCATCTGATCTAATGGAGTCCATGTCAGTGGACAAGCTGAGACCCATGCCTTACGCACACACACGCAGAGACAGAGCCTGTGTCGTCCGGTCTACTCCCGGCTATTGTTTTAACAAAATGATTTCCCCATGTGAAATTTGTTCAAAGCTACATTTGTGACTGGATAAATATCTGATTGCATTTTTCCTGCCATAATGATCATGGCTTACAAACTTACAAGTACAGTTGATGAACATTTTCCTTTGTATTTGCAAATTCAGTGACACTGTTCTTTTTCTGTCCAGTCAAAAGTGAGCCCAGAAAGCAAAATTACAACCTTGCCAGTCTTTTCTTCTCCTGTCTTCTTTGCAACATGTAAGTCATTGAACGTCTTGGAACCCATTAACTCTAGACAGATTTGGGAAGTCTAAAATCTGTGTGAACGTGTGTGTGTGTGTGTGTGTGTGTATGTGTGTGTGTGTGTGTATATTTATGTGTGCATCTATGCTCAGTGAGGCTGTGTACAGTGTGTTTTCATTTATGCCTGTGAAAAGCAACAAATGCCAAAACACACAAGAGACCGTGTATGTCTGCGTAGTTTCAACACCGCCAACGTTTACAAAGACTTGGAAAAATAGATGTTGAAAATCATCATTATTACCGCTTGTTTTTATTTCATCTGCTGCAGTACAGTATCTGCCATTGATGTTGCCGACATTTGACTTTTTTATTGTTTACCTTTAGTATCTATATCTGTTTACCTTGGGTGTGGGTGATTCCTTGGGGTGCTTGAAATGATTTAACCCGTGACCTCATCCAGTATACGCACTTGTCAACTCAGAAGTAAGCGTGGAATTGGTTCATGCAGCACATTTTGGTGGAGGGTTCTTTTTTTTTTTAAAAAGTGGATGCAAATGATATATTTTCTCACATAGTTGAATAGTCTGGGAGCAGGGAAGGTTGTCACAAAGTTAGCCAGCTCAGCTTAAGACACGCATACTGGCATTGTGCTCATCGCAGAAGGTAATACTGTCAAGTGGAAGGGTGTTCATGTGCTACATTAGCATACCAAAGTTGTGATGTATGCTACCATCATCTTCTCCACAAATGACACCAAACAAAACACATCAGACAATCAGATTCATGCTTTATTTAATTGATGAATTGATGCTGTACAATTTCTATCCACGTCACACACAAAGACACACAGTCTCACACACCGGCTGTGTCTAGGACTCTGTGAATCCCAATGGCGAAAGCCACATTAAAGGTGAGTGTTGTTATTCTGCCTTCAGTCCTGCTAGACTCATCAGTTATCCTCTATGGCCTCCAGGATGTCTGCCATCCCCTCCCTCCTCCTGTTTGTTTTAAGAAAAATCCCACTCTCAAAGTGGGAGTATAGAGTGGGTGCGTCTGACACAAAAGTAAAAACACATCTTTCATGTCTAAATAAATCTGACAAAGAAATGCTTTATGAACTGCCACCTGAAGGTAGTCCTAAAAGCCGTGGTGAGCAGAGTGGCCATAACGTTTAATCCAATTGGCTTCCTAGCTCCAAAACTGTCTTAGCAGATGGTAGGCTGTAATATGAAAGTTATTCACCCACTCACTACTGCAGTGTGTCTGTTATATCACCATGTCCTGTTATTCTTTATGGCTTCCATAGGCACTAAAGAGGAGAGAAGTTATTTTCTTTTCATTACTTCTCTCTCTTGGGGAACTGAGAGACTTGGTCCAGCTCTTCCCCTTCAGTCCAGAAATTCTTTTCAATTAAAGGCCTATCCTACCAGATGGTAGAGACATTAGGCCAGCGCTCTGTTGATGTGCCGCCCCTGCAACCAATGGACAGCCATTTCATTTACCAGGCAGTAAATCTTAAGGCACCTAATGCCCCGCAGCACAGGCCGCCAGCACCCGACAACACACACCAGCCCAGCCAAAGTGTTATGCGCCAGGCTGAACTTTTACAGTGCAATCCTGCGCTCTCAATCACACATGTATTGTCTTTGCCACGGATCAATTAAAAGGAGGAGATCTAAAAAAAGGGCCATTTGTAAAATGGATGTCCTCTAAGAACCGAAACAGCGGCAGAGAGCACTGGAAGCATGAATAATTTATCCCGAAACCCTATCACAGTGTTTGTATCAGTTTCCATCATAAAGCTTGGCAAAGGAGAGGGGGTGGAGGGGAATACATCAGCCTGTGTGACAGGCTCTGCAGGGAGGGTACAGTAGAGGGTCTTCTGGGCAATCACATACGCATAAATCCACTTGCTGACACTGGAGGAAAGGGACTGAAATGGTACAGTGTAAGCGTGGCATAAGAACTTGTACTCTTAAAAAAATTGCATTTGAAAGAAAAACAGCCATCTGTCACACTGACAATAATAGAACTATAAAGGCCTTTGGAAATGGTTACATGTTGGAGGGTCATACATTCCCTGAATGCATGAAAACACATCATAAACAAAAGCAGGAAAATCATCAAACTCTACACACTTTTTATTTTTTAACATGACAGCTACAACTCACAGTGAAGCCTAGATTGCTTCATAACAGCAGGCTGCAGAAGAAAAGTACAAGAAATGCCAGGTGATGATGATGAATTTAGCTTTTTTCCATCTTTTTTAAAAAGAAAAAAACAGTGTAATATTTGCTGCAAATACTGCAAAAATATACAAGGATACATGAGAAGCTTAATCTAGATGTTTAACAATGAATGCTATGTATGTGTATCAAACTGTTCAAATACACCACATAACTTTGCCAGTTTGGAAAACTCGGATGAACTTCATGTACATTATCTTCTCACTATGTTTCCACTGACAAGCAATGTCTAATTCCATGATACATACACCAGACACTGACTGCTTATCAAAGAAAATTGTCCAGCATGTTAAATTTCACATGTTTTTTTCTCCATTGCTTTAGCTTGCTTGAAATATGATGTCTGATGAGAAGGAGAGATGCTCCAAGTGGCAGAGGGGTACAGGGATGTGAAAGGCAGAATGTATAAATATGTTGTCTTCTGACTAAACACAAAACACCCACTTTCTTCCCTCATAGCTGAATGCACTGAAAAAGGCAAAATACAAAGAAAAGGAAAGAGTTGTGTTCATAAAGAAAATGAGTGATCCAAAGATGTAGATCTATACTGTTTCCTGTAACCTGTACACCTGATTTTATGGTAATGTCTGTGAAAGCTAGCTATTGTGTAAATACTGTCTCCACTGTTTCCTGAACATAAATGCAGATTTGATATTTGATACCTGACAAATTTGAGTGGGTTCTTTTATGTCTTGATTTACATTTCTATAATATGTTGGTATTATGTAGCCTGGAATATAAGGATATATGTAATTGTATGATAAAATAGGATTCAAATATGTTTTGATGAAAGGCATCATAACTCATTTGCTGCCCATTTCCTGTCAAGTTTGTAGACTTGTAAAAACAGAGCTCCTGGTGAGTGAGTGAAAAGCAGCTAGTCTGAGCTCACTTCGGCTCTGTCCTGGCCAGCAATCACAGCCCGTTAACTCCCACTGTTCCCAGCTGCTGGGGAAGAAGAGAGCTGGGGACCAAGCGGCTGCTACTGCCAGCAGACTCACCGCGATTTGTGTCTGAAGCTCGGGCCAAACCTCCCGGCTCCCAGCGGAGAGTGCCATTTTCTGCAAGAGTGAGTGAAAGTCTGGTTTCAGACGGAGAAGGCAGCTTGTTAGGCTGCTCTCTCTTCACCCACTCCTCATTCAATGAGAGCTCTGGGATGTTGGAGGAAATCCCGCAGAGTTGAAAAGAGTCCCAGTCAAAACAAAGGCTTCTGTCAGGGCCAGAGCCCACAACCATTTTCACACATTGTTCTACCTGGTAAAGGTGTTTGCAGTCACTTTACTTATTACATGGATGGCTGGAGACAGGACTATGTCAGTCTCATATAAAAACCCACAATATTTTTAAAGAAAATTTCAGTTTTACTACAATGCAGTTTAGGCTGTTATTTCTACTGGTGGTAAAAACACTCACAAAAATTTATTGTTGAAGTCTTGCAAAAGAGATGTTTGACAGGACAAGAAAAAGAAGGCAAACAGTAAAGTTAATACCAAAACTTTCAGCTGTAAACATCCATCACGATTTAAAGACTGACTCCTCAACTTTTATTGTACCCACCATGATTGTGCATACACAGTTTTTCTGGTCAATAGGGATTATTACCGACATTTAGGATACATTTACTTTTGATTTAATTCCAAATTAAGTGGTTTTGATGTTATCATAATGGAAGTGATGGCCATTCTACCAAAATAAGATTTACATACAATAAATATTAACATTTCTTTAAAAGGACAATTTGACATGTTTAGGAAAAATATGTTCATTTTGTTTTCTTGCTGAGAGTAAGATGAGAAGATTGATACAATATCATGACAGCATGTTAAGTATGAAGCTAAAGTCAGCAGGTGGGGAAGCAAATGTCCGAGAATTTCTTTAAATGTTTTTGCTTGTTTTAATTGCCAATTGTGCTTCAATCTCTACTATGTTCATAATTTGTTTTTCTCAACATCTAACAGGAAGTGAAGACTGTACTACATCCATTTCTGTGAGACATTTCCATCTTGACCTCAGAAATAATTCTCAATCAATATACTTTACTGGTTGATATGTAGGAACATCAGCATTGTTGCATTATAATCTATTGCATGTCTGACTCCTGCTTCTCTTGTCCCAATCTGTCCTTCATGTAACATATGATGATGGTCTCTATCTTTTTTTTTCAGACAGAGGGGTTTGAGGTGTCATTTTACTCAGCATCCATAAATAGAACGTGTGGAACATATTCCCCATGGAGGTGAACGCATATCATGTTAGCAGGGCTGAGTAGGTGCTAACCTGCTGCTGGCAACCTCCACACTAAACAATACTTGTTACAGAGAAACACAGAAATTGGATCACTGTTGTGTGAAAAGTGAACTAATGTTATGTGGAGTAAAACACTGGAAAGTGTAACACAATCTAATGCTTATTGTTGTCAAGAGCTAGTTCCCTTGACAGAATTACATTACAGGTAATTGAATAACAACAGGGATGTATCCAGATTGTAAAGTGTGATATGACTGATTCAAAATTAGGTTGATACTGTTCAAAACACATTTTAAATGTTCTTTTTCAGTTGAAAAAAAAAATCTGAACAAAGTGAATATTTCGAGTGTTTCCTGTTTTCATTTTCATCCATGTTGGAAATTTTCCAGCACACACAGTGAAGCTTAAATTCAGTTCTGATGTAAAAACATGGGGAAAAAAATCATGGCATTTAGATTAGATTCAATTTTTGTTGCAGACTTTCATTCAAAATGCTGTAAATGGATAGTTTTTTCCTGAGCAAGGAAACAGGGTTTGACTGGAGGTTTGTTAAAAGAATTTAAAAGGTAAACGTCTCTCTGATGCTGTATCTTACAGTTCTACTAAACTGCTGCCAAGGATAAATCTGTAACAAATTATCTGATCCCGTCTCTCCTTTACAGGCTTAATCATCCCAGACCCTTAAATACAGGCTAGGCCTTGTGGTTAGGTGTGTAACAATGTGTAAAAATTACACGCATTAAGACAGTGCCAATTACAGAAACCTCAACACCGCCATTAACATAGAACAGACACGACACCGTTTTGAGCTTTGACACCGTACACACCCTGATATTTACCTGACTGGTATCGGAAAGTCAGTCGCAAACCAAAAAATATCCTGGGGCATCAAACAAGCTGCCTGAGAAACCACTAACAAGTCTGCTTCCTTCCGAAACACCCTCCTCCGCTCAGTAAAAGTCTCCGAGCCATGCCAGAGACATAAAGACATAAAGACGTGATAACTAATATAGTCTTGGCTACATTGGTGTGCCCTGCAGTCACAAGTCTATTGTTGCTGTGTTCTTTTGAAGCCTGGGAAAAATATCAAAGTGTTGGAGGCTGACAGAGCTTAGAACAATTAGATTTTGGCCCTGTGACAGGAAAACCTTAGACAACAAGAGAGAGGGATGGAGTGAGAAAGAAAAAGAGTTGAGTGTGTGTATATATATGTGTATGTGTGTATGCGTGTGTGTGTGCGTGTGTGTGTGT
>JANJYP010195349.1:0-12223 GCA_024605115.1 Rastrelliger brachysoma
ACACATGAAGCCACCCGTTTGATTTCTGTTTAATACCTGAGTTCATGTGTGAAAGCAGCTTAACTGAGAGAGTTTGGTAATTACCTTGTCTTTGAGGCCAAAATGGAGGTGGGGCAACATATGCAAACAAGGTGACAGCAAGGTCATTTCAATGGGAATGATGCTCAGTTCCCCTTTCTTTGTCTTCCCTGGGTTGCCTCGGACACCGATAATGTCACCACGTCGCAGCTTGTTGTTAATAGCCACAAAGTCTTCTTCAGATTTGTAGTTCCTGACAGTTGGAAAAAAATGAATAAAATGAACTCACTGTGCTCCAAAGATACACAGAGAAAAACAAATTGAGGTATAATCATAAAAAAATTTGATATGAATAATGAAATTGAAACATACAGAATGTTAGAAAGTACCTTGAGTTGGCCATAACTTGCAATTTGACGCCTTCACCTCGCATGTCATAAAACAGCAGCTTGGCACCAGAAGCCCTCTTGGCATGGACACGGCCTGCCGATCATATAACAAGTTTAAAAGGGAATCCACTGATAGACTATAGTGTGCATAAACACAAAGCTAATAGGTTCTAAATGATAAAATAATCTTGGTACCTGACACATTGAGAACAACGTCTGTTAGCTGGTCTCCTGGCTCTAGATTGTTGTATTTCTCAATGAACTCTGTGAGTGATAAGTCCACATGAAACTTGTGTGGGTATGGGTCCTCGACTGTGCCTTTCAGGTCCTGAATGGCCTGGGTGCGGATCTTGAAGTATTGCTACATTTGGGGAAAAGATATATCTGCATTTATTTTTTTTTTATTTTAGAAAAAAACAAAAAAAACTTTGCAGGTTAAATCAGTTAAGTATAATGACCACACATGATTCTCACATTTGGGTCTAAAGTCTCGTCGTCCAACGCACAGGCATTTTGTGCTCCCTGGTCATTTGATTCCTTCTTTTGCACATGTTGCTCTTTGAGTTTGGTTTCCTTCTCAGCAGCCTTTTTTTCAGCTTTCATTCGCCTCTTCAGCTCACTGATAAGAGATGAGGGAAGAATCAAAAAGGTGTCACAAATTATTTCTAGTTTATTTATAATTATCAAGCTTAAACTGAAATCTCAGTGACATGTCCAATAAGAAACATTCTAAATACTTCAGTGAAGTAAGAATGCATCTAAAGATAATTTCCACATATCCACACTGTACGCTGTTATTTTATTATGCTTTCCCAACTTCAAACAAGCACAATAAAAAGTAAAGCCATAGCACAATCTAATAATAAGCTGAAGGGAACAGACAACCATGCAGCGAGGGGAAGGGGACCACATTTGCTCTGATGACAAAAGGTTGGTTGTTTTTCTCATTGGAATGGAAAAGCCACCAACCTTTTGTCACCTCTCCATCGGGTCCCGCAATTATGAGTTGGGGCTGCAGCTGTACATGGGGGTGCATATTTTAACCACTGTCCCCTGACCCCATAGGCTTGGCACAGCTGCTGCCTGGCTGCCCTGACCAGACACAGCATGCTGAGCTACCACAGTCTGTAGAGCGACCTGAGAAAATAGACATATACAAAGACAGTGTACAACACATACAGCAAAGGCTGTCTTTGGTCCACACTGTTGGGTTAACATAACTCGACTAATCTGCATCAAAATACTCCGTACACTGGCTACAAATTTAATCAATGGGGTAAAAAAATACACCTGGATATACAAGAATAGTCGTAGAAAAATAGCCATTAATATTAGCTAAAGTTTATATTTCTTGTAGTTAGCCTTTCTACCATTAAAGTCAAGTCGAACGAAAGGAAAGCGGAGTTAAGAAAATATAAACATTTTTGCAAACTTTAATATAGTATTAACGAACTCTCTAAGTAAAATAACTGTCATGAGAATTCAAGAAACGAAACGAAACAGAAATCACACGATTACACGACCAGTGTGTGGAGGACATTTTCTTTGAGTGTATTTTGGGGCTTGTAGTTTTACAAAGTCCCAACACAAACCACTGACAGTGACGCCGGATCATTTTAAAACTACAAATCTAATTGATACAATCGAACTGCTTTATGGGATATGTAGTGGCCTCCGGTGCCTCCATATGCAAGCCTTGCTTCGCTATCATCCTCTGACCTGATGTAACATTTAGTGATGTTGCATAGCCACATTAAATGGATTAGAACTGTTGAAAGAATAACATTTTGTGTGAAAGAAAACTCCGTAAGAGGCAAATGAATGTTCAAATTCGACGGAAGGACAGAATAAGCTCACTTTTTGCTGAGTTTCTCTCCGTCCACCGCTGTCACGTCGGCCATGTTCTTGATGCTGCGCTCAAAAGACCATGCAAAAGACCGACCGGGGCGGGAACACCGCAAAAAAACGCGAGAGTTTGATGGTGCGTTTATGTCACTGTCGGAAATCAGCATAGCAAGTAGTTTGTCATTTGAACACCTAGTAAACTTTAGTAGTGTCAAAAACACTTCACTAAAAATATACGATAGCCCCCCCCTCTAATTTATTTATTTATTTAACTTCGAAACGAATTGCAACTGGCACTGCAGTGCTGGGACACACAGCCTTAGTGGCGACCCCAGGGGTATATTCACTACAGCAGGGGTGGGCAATTATTTTTTCCATGGGGCCACATAAGAAACAGAAAATATTGTGGAGGGCCGGGACAAAAGGTGGAACTCAATTCTGCGTAATATTAATTATATTTCTTTATAAAAAGCCGTAAATACCATTGTTTTGACAAGCTGGCAAGAGTATATGTTAAAGTTAAGCAATGAAAAAGTGAGGTTGCCTTACAAAAATGTATTCACTCAAATTTCTCAAAACTATGGTAGACAAAACTTTTTTTTTTTTACTATTTACGACTCATATTAGTCATATTAGTCATATTAGTGTGCATTTCATGACTCATATTAGTCATATTAGTCATATTAGTGTGCATTTCATGAACAAAAAGGCCCTTGCCTTGCAGCTTGGTGTTCAGTTCATTCATCAAAGCAGTCACATCAACAGCAAATGCAAAATCTGCCATCCAGTCCTCATCTGAAAGCTCTGGGATGTCTCTGCCTTTTGTCTCACAAAACTCTTGGATTTGTGCTTTCAGGTCCCCGACTCTTTTTAGCACTTTGCCCAGACTGAACCATCTGACAGATGTGTGGTAGCCAATGTCACTCTCATGCTCCTCCAGAAGTGTTACAAACTGTCTGTGATTCAGTGCCCGCGCCCTGATGAAGTTTACTATTTTAGTAACAACATCAATGACATGGTTAATTTTTTAGCACTGATTAAAGATAAAGGTAGAATTATCACCTTCCTGACAATGTCAACAAAAACTGAAAATGTATGAACTTCATATAGAGTTTAAAGCAGAACTGTTGCAGGGCTCTTCAACAAACAAATGCTGTTTAGGAAATTAAGGAATATGTTGAATGAATGTCTGAATACATGCAATGAATGTTTGGATATATTGAATGAAACTTGAATGTTGAATGAATGTTTGAATATATGGAATGAAACGTGAAACGAAATGACATCATCACAGCACTAGTGCCATGTTTTGTTCTGATGTTATTTGTACTTAGGCTATTGCAGCAAGAGGTGTGTATGAGCGACAGCGCCTAAATTTAGCACAAGTCTTTAGCAATGAAGAGGCAATTAATACGAATACATATAACGCAGCTCTTGCAAATATTGTTAAATTACTGAGTGGAGTTCTGACCACTCTTGACTTGTGTTCTGATTAACACGAAGGCTTCGTCCACTGAGAGGACGAGACGCTCTACTAAAGGTTGCTGTCATCCTCATCGCTGCTCTTTGTGTTTCTACTTTATTCTTCTGTGTTGGATAAAAGGTCCAGCAACGAGTTGCTCTGGCTGTAAGTGACATAAATAGACACAGTCGGTGTTTTGGTTTAACTTAATGGTGACTTTCATATACGTTCTCTTAAAGTCTTTGTAGTTTCATCTGTTTTTACATACTCATCTGTGTTTAATATCTAAGTTGCACTACAGTTAAACTGTGTTAAGAAGACACATTCACCTCTTTTGTGTTATGTAATGTGAGAATTAACATGGTCACCACTTAAAACGAAACAGAGGCAACAGTGACAGAACATGTTCAGATTATTTCACAGTGGTTACATTCAAAAGCACAAATAAACTTACCTACACACCTCCACCCAACCCTGCAGCTCCACGTGAAATCTCTCAATGTGAAACATTGTTGCTTCAGTGTAAGAAGGAGACATCTTTATTTCCACCTCTTCAATAAGTGATCCTGATCCTAAGTCATCTAAAGCTATTTTTTATTGATTATTATTGTTTTATAATCTTTTATTGATCACAAAAGTTAGCAACATGATTCATAAGGAATAGGCCTATTATTAAAACAAAAGATGGCGCTAGTGCCTTGATGACGTTAATTTTCGTTCCACATTCAAACAATATATTCAGGTTTCATTCCATATATTCAAACATTCATTCAATATATTCACGTTTCTTTCGGTATATTTAAACATTCATTCCATTCAGACATTCATTCAATATATCATTTAATTTCCACATGGCATGCCATAATATATTTACAGTTCATTCATGGAAGAAATTATGAAATACTATACTTCATCAGTTGTTGCAGACTAAGGGAAATAGCCAATTAAATAGACAAAGCTGGGTTTTCAGTGGTTTTCCCAGTGTTGCACAATGCAAAGTTACATCACATCCTGTGTTAGTAAAATCTTTTCACATTTATGGAAAAAACACCCAAAAATACCATTATGTACACCTGTAATTATTGTCTCTCAAACTCCTGTTGTTTACTGGTAGCAGACACAACCTACAAACACTGCATTTAAATCTAAATCAGTGCAGAAAACTACCTCCACCTACCAGTTGAACAACTTCCACTGTGTGAGGCAGGTCACATTTTTTAACCTATAGTTGTTCCCACCTTGCACAAACTTCTTCAGTAGTATCTTACACCCAAATGATTAAATAAAGACTTAAATGCTTGACAATAAAAGTATATATGTTTAATATAGATAGCAGCAAGTTTACAGAAATTAGATTGCAGGAGAATAAAAATGACCCAACAAAAGCCAAATACATAGAGGTTTTTTTTTTTCCTTAAGAGTGATTATTTGACAGTTGTTCTCATGGTTAGAAACATAAAGGCAAATTTCCCCTTTCTATTTCCAGGACCAAAAACACTGTTTACTGGAGAAGTGGTTCAATCGTGTTGGGAGTGAAGACACTTTCAAGATATCACAGAAGTAGAGTGAGCAAATTGGTTCGGTGAGAAATAATACCAGGTGCAGAACAAATGACAATGAATATTGACTTTTTTTGTTGTGGTTGTTGTTACAAATGTGGAAATCTGTAATTCTTAAATTACATGGAGCAAAAACATGAATGCAATGTGTGTTGACATGTACTGGTCTGACATAAAAGAACCAAGTGGCATCCTGGTAGCTTAGAGGCCCTGAGAGAAATCAGAAAGATCAAGAACCACTGCTCCAGGAAACAGTGAGTCTGCACATAACACAAACTCCCACAAAAATCACACAAGCAATGAGGGAGTAAAGAACATGTGTTCCTGTTGCATGTTATTGTCTCCCAAAAGAAAAAAAAACTCCATGTCTGAGATGATTGTTGAAAAGGGAAACTTGCATTAAAGACAGGTGTTTCAAATCAGTTTTGGCAGCACTCAAGCATCAGAAAATATTTCAATAAGCAACATAAATAATAGAAAGAAAATCTATTTTGGTTTCTCCATTGTGTTGAAAACTGGAGAAGCTATATAGAAAAATATATATTCAAAAACTAACAGATCTACATTTACAGTATATTAGCTGCATAGCAGTTTCAGAGAAAATTTGTCTGCATCTACGTTGTATAACATAAATGCAATGGATACTTCAGTACAAACAAAGTTAGGTGACAGAAATTGCACAACACATTTATCAACCACAACCACATTTATCTGGTCATTGTTGTAGAGCATCAGAAGCACACTTAAAGTCTTATGGCTTGCAACATTCTAGTTATCGAGGACTAACATCAAAACGTAAAACATAAATCTGCCCTCTACTATAATGTTTTCTCAAGGCACATACAATATCTACTAGTGTCTAAAGTGACATTTCAAGAAAAATATTAACCATGATAGACTCAATTTGTTGATATTAAATTAACTGGTAATGGCAAAAAAACCCAGATATTGTTCTATTGTATAAACAGAGAAAATAGACTTTTAATCTGTTGCATCTTAAGAAAAATATGAGAACTTTTATAAACAATCCTCCTCTTTTCCATTACTGTACGAGATGCATGTTTACACATCTAAAACCTCCAGTTACATTGTAAAAACACAAACGAGGAAGCTGTATTTAGAAAATAATTCCCCGGCGTGTATTAAAACATTCTGAATATAAGCTTTAACAGTCGTGCTGTATCACATTCAGTACTATATTCATAGTTAAAATACTGAAGTTTGTTGGTCCTATTTTAAGGGATTCTTGTTGAAGTTTGGTGCCATTTTGCCCTGGTGTTAACGATTTTGGTCAATAAAGGAGTTGCAGGGCCAGCGGTCAAATTATAAGCCTTGAAAAAAAAAAACATGATATGTACATTAAATTGTATATTCATTCACTTTCCAAAATCACAAAGGAGTAACTGTGTACAGGAATGTACATGTCATTCATAGTGCACATAGCACTTTACTATGTAATTTAAAAGGCATCATCACCATCATCCCAAGGTGCCAGATACAGTACCAGCAGCTGTGGCCACCAAACCACACCGCTGTCATCAAATACAGGTAGAAAGATCTGAACACAACTATGATTACGTGATACAATTTAGATAATAACCAACGACACAAATAAATTAGATGTGCTTTTTCGAAAAGAAGCACAGGTACTACACCAATAAAAAAGTAAAGTCTTTCTAAAACAAATAAAAAACAAATAAACTCATAAATATTCAACACTGGAAAATCTTAGTTCTTCTGTTTCACAAGTTGAAGAAAGCCAATCACAGATAGCTCTTTTCTCCAAAGTCAGGTTTCCTTCAGGAGTAGGGTCCCTTTAAAAACCACTCTGCTCAAACTGACACACTGTAGCTCCACAAATCACATTAGTCAAGTTTACATAATCTCCATCACAACACAATAGCTGTTCCTGTTTTTTAAGAGTATAAAATGTAAAGGTTTCAGGAATTATGTAGTTCTATTAAACTGTACAGATAAAACAAGACAACAATGGAGGCATTAAACTGAGCCATTTTGTCAGAGACCAGCCCCTTGTTCACGCATACATTTACAGTGAAACTAAACAAAACAGTACAACAAATTACAGAAAGAAAAAATAAAATGTGGTAGCAGGGTGCCATGCCAGCAATAAAACAGAGGGAAAATAGTCTTGCTATCTACTGTAAGCTATGTTTTTTAATGTCAAATGGCAAAACAGAAACAAGAAGATTAAAGCCATCGAGCCATAAAACTGGCCTGTCATCAGGATAGCATGCAAAGCAAGAATCGAGTCAGACTTTGGTCCTGAGGTGACCACCACTGGCCAACTGCAGACAAAGACATTTGCATGTACAAGAAAGCGTGTAAAATGGACTCTATTCCTGCGTGTTAATACCAACCTGGATGAGATGCACAAAGCAGAGTCGTAGCCAACAAACTATTGCTTCTCTATAACATTCATTAAATCCATCACATTAATAAAACTGGTGAAAAGGCTCTTTCTAGCTGGTCTAACAATACTATTCCAGTTCATGCGTGCCTGACGCAATATGATGCCATCAAAATGACACTTACACACAACGTTATCTTATAACAAACATAATAATATACTATATTACATTCTACAACTATTGGTGCATGTATTTAAATAATTGTCATATCAAATGAAGTTGCAGAATNCAACAAACATAATATACTATATTACATTCTACAAGTATTGGTACATGTATTTAAATAATTGTCATATCAAATGAAGTTGCAGAATTTGAAGCCTGACTTAAGATATACTGATCCACATTTTAATCCTCATTTGTCCAAATAAATAATGTTTTTATTTAATTTGGGGAATTAATAGTAATAGTAGTGACATGGCTGGCAAAGAGATGCATAAAAATTTATTATAAAATCCAGACCATAAAACTACATTTTTAACCAATAGGAAATAGTGAATTTAATGACACTGTTTCTTTTTTTTTGTTTTTTTGGTGAATCAACAACACATATGTTGCCAAGCAAGTAGAAGCTGAACTAACATGCTTTCTGATGTGTGTGCTATGCTCCTCCCAGCTTGGTGTGTTTCATGATGTATTTTTTTAAAGTATCTTCTTCACTGTAAACAATGAGGAAGAGGCAGCTGAAAACATCAGCACCTCTTGTGGGACTGTACTGTACCCTTGCTGAGTAAAGTGGTCACAAAGAACAGCACCATAAAGTGCTGAATATACATGTAAAAAAAGAAACATTATAATTCTACCATCACATTTTCCTACATATTTAACTCTTTGTAATGTATAACTTGAGAAGATACTAAAAATGGATCAAACTGACACAGTTCAGTTTGGATGAATACAGACTAAATGTTAGCCTGAACACATTTGCTTACAAAGAGCTTTTTGTACACTGTGGTGGAGAAAAGTATCTGATATAGAGTGATATGATTTATGCACAGCTGGTGGTGACACTGCTGAACTACAAAGTTTTTATAGGCATTATTGTACCAAACAAACTGGGACCATCTTAATTTAACTTGGGTGTAGATGGTGAACAAAAGCCATAATATGAGGTCATGCATCTACTGAGCCAAGTTTCTTCTTGCATATGAAAACTAAGGTCACTGTGGGCCATAGGAAACAGCTAGAGTGATTTTATTTATATTATCAGAGGCAAGCTAGTTGCTACACTATTTAAAAAAGCACCCACATATCTACATACCACTCTTTCTACTTTCTGCTTCTAACCTTCTCTCAGCTCCATACACTTTCTGTACTGTTGGATCTCATGAAAAAAAGATTCAACCCAATTTACCTTCAACTATACATATCACATTCTGTCCAAACATTCCTTCTATAACACACATTTCGCCCTCAATGCAACTAGGAAACATGATAAAAAAATTACAACAGATATATTAAAGGGAACACTATTCATAGAAACCACTAAACACTTTGGAGAACCCTTTAGAAAACACTGGGGGAACCAAAAGTTGTTGCAAATAACGTCACTGACATCTATATAGATATAAACAAAACTTCACAAGTTACATGAATAACAAAGTCACTAAGTTACTGCCTTTCCAGAGGAAAGCTGATAAAAAGGGCCAAATGCTGCTTCTCACCTTCAATGTTCTTTCCTAATAAATACTCACTCCTGAAGGGGACCAAGTCATGTGTTAGTAGGGCAGAAAAACAATTGGTGATCAGATATAAGATATGCACATAATGTGCAGTATAATTATCAACAGACTTTTTTGTTGAAATTTTAAGATGATTCCTAATATTACCATTAAAAAATGAAAAATAAATCTTGTATAAAGGTTAGTATGAACGTGTTAAGTTGGTGCCCGACTCTTGCAAGCTAACCAGCAGGTCATCAATCTTTTCCATGTTCTGAGAGGCAGCTATGCTGTTCTGTACAGTCGCAGATTGTGACAGCGACTGGCTAAGCAGTGACTGAATGTGTGCTTCACTCTCTCTTTGGTTCTGACCAGACTGGCTGATGGCTATAATCTGATCCGACAGCGTGTTTCCAGGAGTGTTCATCAGCTGGCCACAATCTACAGAGAGAGAACAGAGAAGGCTAGTTATAAAACTGACACACATTATTATCAGAACCATGAGAGAGGGGAAAAAAGATGCAAATATTTTCATATATGCTTTGAGTGGAATTTCTTAATTTTTTAGTTTTCATTCTAGATTTATCAATTGGTTTCCCATTTATCTTCCCAGCTGTCATTTTGCTATTATTCTATCATGTAAAACATAAAGGAATAGTCAGACATTTTCAAGCTTCATATGTACTTTACAGGCATGACAACAGTATCAGTCTTTGTCTACCTCTCAGAAAGAAAGTGAAAAAGTGAAGTCTAAACTGTTTTAAATAGTGTGCACCTGGTTAGTGAATTCCTTACCATTCTGAATACCAAATAGAAAGAGGCCAGGTTGTTGAGGCTGGCTGGGCTGATTGATGGTCCCACTGACAGTGGACTGAAACAAAGTCCCTGGCTGCTGAACAGGTGAAGAGGTGGTCGTCTGGAGGTTCGCTACACCGTTCTGTGAGGTAAACATGGCTGACTGTGCTAGCTCCTGAGCACCCAATCCCCCCTGCAGAGACGCCATGTTAGACTGAGGCATGAAGAGGCCCACAGGCTGCTCTTGTCTGTTGTTTGAGCTGCTGCCAAGCTGCATCGGTTGTTGGTCCTGAAACAGCACTTGCTGGCGTGGATCAGCGGGGTTCCCTAAGGCCATGGGCTCAGAGCGATCCTGCTGGTTCACTGTCACCATGTTGGCTTGGGAAAAAAGCAGAGAAGGGTTTTGGGCCTCCTGGGAAACTAGACTGCTGCTTGTCAATGGAGGCATCTGGCCCTGGCTGCTGAACAGGAGATTGGAGGTCTGGTCTGCAGTGGACAAGGGGTTGTTACAGAACAGTAGGCCAGCCTGCTGTTGCTGCTGCTGGCCTGGTGAAAGTGTGTTTGCAGATGGATGTTGGGAGATGTTCTGAAACAGAGACGCTTGCTGAGCTGGCTGTGTGTGGGGCTGCGCCTGGGAAGGCTGTTGCTGATCTATGGGGCTTCGCTGTTGAATAGGAGAGAGCTGGGTTTGAGCCTGAAATACTGCCTGAGGTTCAGGGGTAGGGGTCTGTAGAGCACTGAGAAAGGCCAGCTGCTGCTGCTGCTGCTGCTGCTGTTGTTGTTGTTGTTGAGCACTGCTGGTTGTAAGCTGAGATGACAGGGATGTCTGAGGGAGGAAAAGACTTGGGGTTGAGGGCTGTTGGTCTGGAGACTGTAGTACTGTCATTGTGTTTTGGAATAGAGCAGCCTGGACTTGCTCCTGAGTGCGAGAAGCTTTCTGAGTATGAAACAGAGTCCCTTGTGGATCTTGTGTTTCAGCCAAAGAACTGGCATTGTGGAACATTGGTGGTGACGGGTGTGAAGGGGTCTGCTGGAGGAAATTGGTCTGAATAGAGAGCAGGTCATTTGCCTGCTGAAACAGAACTGCTTGTTGCTGCTGTTGCTGCTGCTGCTGTTGTTGTTGTTGCTGCTGCTGCTGCTGAGCCTGCTGGAAAAGGGTCCCTTGGTTTGGTACACCTTGTGATGAGCCTTGCTGCTCGACATTCTTGCCCTGAGAGGCATCTTGAAACATGCTGCACTGCATTTGGATCTGTGACTGAAACAGCTGCTGCTGTAGATTCTCTAAAACCTGCTGCTGTTGCTGCTGCTGAAGCTGTTGTTGCTGTATTTGTTGCTGTTGTTGCTGTTGGATTTGCTGTTTTTGGATCTGTTGTTGGTGCTGCATGTGTTGCTGCTGTTTGGCCATTGAATTGTCAGGCTGAAGTGGTAAGCGACAGAACCCTTTGGCTTTAAGTTGTCTCACTGCTTCCTCCAACTGGGCCACTTCGTCTGAGGGGAACATGGGTAGCTGCTGCTGTTGAGGTGGAGGTTCACTGCACAGCCTCCCCACAGATCCAGTGGCACTGCCTGGCCTCTCCTGTCCAAGGCCCTCTCTTGGTTCCAGGAGGAACTGCTGTGAGCCTTGCTGGAGCAGGGAGTCTGCTGGCACAGAGTAGGAGCTGGTAGCAGCTATATCCTGCTTCTGGATGGTTCTTAAAGGCTCTGTATTGGTAAAAACAGGGGCCTGGCCTTCGTCAGGGTCACCTGCAGGCTGAGACATGTTGTTGGAGAATGGTCTGTTCTTATTTAGATGGCCTGTAGCCATGTCTGGGTCCTGTTGGGTTGAACACAGGTCACTAGTCTGCTGGCAACACAAACAGAAAATAAAAAGCTTTATTTATTTAATAATTATTATTCAATTATATTACTTTTAGTGATTGTGTTTTACTGTATGAAATTTGCTATATTACACAACTTCCATTCCATTTAAAATGTTTTGACTGTGTAAAATGTATTACTAATGCATCACCTTAAATACTTCAGATGACTGGAGGTTGCTGGTTACCTCCATCGGAGTGACTTCTTC
>JANJYP010195406.1:0-12725 GCA_024605115.1 Rastrelliger brachysoma
ATTAAGTACGTGCCAAGGAAAAAAGTCAACGAACAAATGATTAAAAAAATTACATATTTTAAGCAAGTTTTTAAAATTATTTGGTTTAAAACGACAATCAAAGAAAATGTGTTTACACATATATATTTATACATATATTATTGTATTACTATTATATATATATATTTAAAGGGATGAAATGAATCAGCTTTATGAGGAGGAATAACTTCATGAACACGGATATAACGCTACTGACGACATTAGTCAATTAATGTCAGCTAATAAAACGCTCACATATTATTGTCATTTTCACAAAAAGACTATTTAAAGGTCTGTCCTGCTGTTTCTCTGCTCATTTGAATCAGCAGCAGTGTCTTCAGCTCAAACACGGAGGCTGTCGGGTCCAACACTGTAAACAAAAGAATGTCAACAAGTTGAGGCATGACGCAACCTCTCTGCCCCGATCAAAATGAATGACACGAAAACCTCCACGGGCCTTTCGACGACGTTTTCACACTCTTAAAAGCAGATTTTTATCGACTGTAAGACTTAATGTGAAACTAATGATAATAACAAACTGCTGTCGGATTTTTTTTTTTTTGAAACGGCCAAAACAACAAGCGTCACAACGGAGAGGGGGGGGATAGTCAAGCGCACACAAGCTGTCATTTTAACGTTAAATAAGCGCTTGACAACCTCGCTAAAATGTCGTGTTAGTAGTGCAAAGACGCGGATCACGCCTAGTTCGTGTTAAAAAATGTTTAAACCTTTTAGTTCATCGAAAAAAGTAGACAACTTCCCCACTTACCAGATCTGTCGCCATCAAGAAACTCTCTGGCATTCACTCGAGGGGTGGAAATGAATGTGTGCAGAGAAGGCCTACGATTGGTGGAGAAGAACGTCAATCATATAAATAAAGGGATTCTATTGGCTTATGCAGACGGAAAAAATACAAAAGGCGGGGCCTACTTTGTTTATCATCGTTTCATTGGACAGAAGTACACGCCTGTTACTACCCAGTAACAGCTGATTGGCAATAACAGGAACAATACATGGTTATTTTTCATCTGCAATGTTGCAACTACAGCAAGAAGTAAAAGCTCACATTGCTTTGTCTATTATTAAATTTCTGTCAGTTGTAAAATCATGATTGCTTCAACTGTTGACTGCCTGACGCAATGAATGAATGCATGAATGACTATGAATAAGGAATGAATGAATGGCGAATAACTGTTGAATGAATAGGTTTGACAATGTGTTATCTCTTCATGGTAACAAATAATTACGTGACAGGCTAATATAAAAATGTTCTTTATTGACATGAAAAGNATTGACTGCCTGACGCAATGAATGAATGCATGAATGACTATGAATAAGGAATGAATGAATGGCGAATAACTGTTGAATGAATAGGTTTGACAATGTGTTATCCCTTCATGGTAACAAATAATTATGTGACAGGCTAATATAAAAATGTTCTTTATTGACATGAAAAGTGAAACATACAGTACTTCCAGCCAGTATAATGGGTTTGCCTTCAAAAATTACCAGAACTACCTGCACAAGGGGGGAAATAAAAGTATAATGTTTAAAATGTTAAACCAGCTTTAAACAATTTAAGCTGCAGTAAACCACAGACAAAATACAGAAGACTTCAATTATTCATTTTAAAAAGAGAGAGAAGAAGAGAGAGGAGGGGGGAGGAGGACCCACTGTAGTTTCCTGTTTAGAGGGAACATTAGAGTACATGTTTCCAAACAGCATTAGATGTTGGCAGAGGTAGACAGCAATAATGGATGTCATAATCATAATGTATGTTTCACTGACACGAAAACAGTGTGACTTTACATTAAAACACAAGAAAATGAATTGTCTTGACACATTGCTTATAATGACTACAGTCTAGTGGGGCAACTTATTCAATTAAAGGTGGGCCTATATAATAGCAGTAAATACTCAGTTTCAAATTGTACAGCATTGTGTTTGTATATTTATACAAAACTATCAGCTATCTCTCTGAAGTTTTTTTTTTTTTTGTTGCAAAAGCATAGTATTAGGCTAACAGCCACAAACACTTACCAACAATGATATACAGTTTATGAACATGTATTCAAGGGATTAAATTTTATGATAAACAGAAATCTATTCTGTAAAAATGTTTAAATACTGCCAAGTCTACATTCTGTATTGATCAAAAGTGCGAAAGATGTTATTCAAACACAGAATCAAATCAATTCCTGTACAAATGTTGTTTACCCTTTCTCATGCTGGGGCACTCTTGTACAGGTGCGCCTCATGTTGCAAGTGTTAGCTCTTGCCAAAAATGACAAGAGAGTGTGACATAACCGCTCACAATTATCCAGTAAGAAATTAGCTTTGGCATCTGATTTTAACAAACAATGCTTAGAAATTTACAAAGGATATTAATGCTGTAGGTGTAACTATAATACTGTGAAAAAAGGTGAGCCATAACAAAAGTGTTCAATATATATAAACAAATCTGACACTGACAGGTAAAATGTACACTTACGTTTTTTTTTAAAGAGTCGTGAGAAATCTAATTTAAACAAGCTTTAAGCAACTCTGCTTTGGCTTACATTATTTCTCTCATAACACTCTGTGGCAAACTGTTAAAATGTCTCACATGGGAAACTGACGTAGTCTGTTTTATCTATCTGACACACAAATGTTGTAGTGTATATTCACATTTCTTGTAAGAAAAGCTGTTTAAGTGGTTATGGGGGAAAAACATCCGTATAAGCCTTTTTTCCATTAACCAATTCATGGTCCATTGGAGCTGTCTCATGCACTTTGTTGCTCAATCTCAGTGCTACTTCCAAACAGGGCCACTAGCTGCTCCTCATAGTTAGCAATGTTTCTCTTCATGATGTCCATGCATGGGCCCAGCAATCTCTCAAAGGCTTTAACATCCATGACTGGTAAATAAAAGAAAAGAAGCGTCAGATAGGTGCAGTTTAAGGACAAAGAGGAGCTGCCTTAACTCCTACATTAAAAAAGATCAAGCTAAACTAACAAAGTAATTAATGGCATGATGGTGAAGTTAACGGGTAGAAGTAACATATGAATTGTCGTAAAATTTCACAAAATGTACCCAAGCATTTGACGCTTCCCACAGCATATGCTGATGCAGCTCTGGGCTTGTTTGTGACAAGTGCCAATTCTCCAAAATACTGGCCCCTGGAGCATGTGGCGATTTCCACCTCCTCTTCCTCCTGGTCTTTTTTCGTCTGAATAGAATGAGACATGCATACTATAAGATGCCAAACAGAAAATGCTAATGTATAAACTGTGTGAATATAATCAAACATACCCTGCTTCTTTTCATGTTGATTCTAACCTGGCCAGACTCAACAATGTAGAAGCAATCAGCCAGATCCCCCTGTAATACAAAACATTAATGGAATTGTACAGCGGTGGAAAAAAGTTTCAATGGACTAAAAAAACTTTCTAATGTTCTGGCTTTATTCAGACATGAAGCATAGCAACAAAAATGGTGTCTTTTAATAAAAAGCATGACCCTCATTATTGGATCACTGGTACCAAAATGACCCAGTACTTTTTATGGAACCAATCAACTTTAAGTTTTTCATGTAATTTTAAGATTTATTTAGACTTTTGGCTGTGACTGTACTAAAAGAAATTGCATTTGAAGACCTAAGAATGATTCTTAATGCAATATTTGAAAATGCAAAATTTTTTCCACCACTGTATAGAAGAGCACTGAAAAAGAAGGCGTGTTATAAATGCTGAATATCCCAATCCAGGTACAGTTAATACTAAGAGATTACTCACCTGAGCAATAATCTGCTGTGAATCAGTGTACACCCTGGTGGATATCACATCTACTACCTTCATCCTCTCTGAAAGCTGTGAATGAAAGTAAACTTAGTTGACCATGGCTTTACTGTATATACACACCACAGCTACTTAACACTACAGGAAAAAAATCATCTTAACCTCTAGTGATGTAAGCAGTGGTAGTGTTTCAATGAAAGCCTCATACAGCTTCCTCTTCTTGGCATTATTTTTCACTATGATCCTCCTGAATGTCAAACGATCCTAAAAGAGAGATCCAAAGGAAAAACAACAGGTTTGTGTTAACGACCACAGAAACAATCTAGTGTGCTCGCTAAGTCTGGGAGCATGTAACATTTTTTAAATTTTGCATTTTTCAATGCACTCTCTAAAATTCAGGACAGCTGGGTACTCATTGGCATTTTCCCTATGGTTCTAGACAGTTCTGGCACTGGTTCACCAAATAATATCTCATATGTGGAACTACATTTCACACTAGGGGTCGCTGTAAACCAGATTTTAAGTATGCCGAAATTAAGAAATAAGAAGCCTTTATTATCATTCTACAAGAATATGTAACAAAATAAGGAGCGCTCCATCTGAAACAAATGCCGAGTAGTCAGTCAAAACAAACAATAAAAACACACTAATAAGACAGACAACATAAACAATCATACAATGCAGGGATAAATAATGTAAGACAATAGTGTCTAAAAAACTTAATTAAATTGCACTGGATAGACTGAATATTGCACTTAACACTGAAGATTTATCAGCCTGACAGCCCACTGAAAGAAATAATGGGCGGTTACATGTTACATGACAACAGTGGTAAGGCGGTTACACTGTGCTGTAAGCATTTTTGGCAGCTGCTTAAGGTAGTCAGTAACATAAGTAAAGTCAGTCTTGAGTCAGACTCGATTCGAGCTGCAGCTTTTGTCTACAGTTTGCTCAGAAGCCTTTCAGCAGCACTGTCCCTGCCCAACATCAGGGGAACGATGGGTGGACTTGGCTAACACAAAATGCTGCACACTGTTCCACTTGGCTGCTTGTTCACAGACTCAAACTCATACTACAAGTACCCAGGTCAACAGGGGATACAGCTGCAACCTGCCTGGTCTGCATATAGATGACATAACAAAGTTGTTGCCCACAGTTTAAGGACACAACTCCCATAGAGTCATTAATATACAAACTGCATCACAGAAACAGGGTTGAGTAGCAACGGAATATTCAAAACAGCTGTTCTGGCTACAATATAGAAAATAGTTGGATGTTATTTAACTAAAATACCATTCAAATGAAGCCATTCAGAGAATACTACTTATTTCTACTTCATGATGGATTTGGCAGCCCCAGTTTTCAGATTTTGATAATTTATAACATCTTGAGTATTTAGCTACTGAGTTCATCTGAGGTGCAGCGTTGCTAAAATAGATGAGTTTAGCCTTGATTGTTTAAGCTGATCTGATAGTTGAGCTTTGAATAGGCCTGTATTATCATTCATGAATATCATATTTCATATCCAGTTTGCACATTCATTAATTTTAATATTTGCATTAATGAACATGTAAATTAATGCCCAGGGGCAAGATTAGGGCTCTCCCATTCTTAGTTGCATTCATCAGATTTTGTATGTTATCTCAATGAGACAGCATGATCTTACCTCTACCAAGACAATCAGTGCCACACGTGAATATTTACCATAAATCATGAGAACTNGTACCAAGACTATCAGTGCCACACGTGAATATTTACCATAAATCATGAGAACTGACAACACAGTGTTATAACTAAAGAGCAGGCTGTATTTTCACATGAGGATTTCAAGGTTTACTCACTAGGCACCAAAGAGCTCCTGGCGAGGTGGCAACTATTGTGGCTGCCCTGGGGGTGTTGTACATCAACGCCAATTCTCCAAAGCTGCCTCTGTTGTCATAGCTGCCTACCAGCTTCTCCACACCATCGACCTTTACAAAAATGTTGTACATCCCACTGAAAAAAGGGAAAACATACAAGCAGAGAAAATATGACACAATCAACATATTACTGTTTTGTAAAATCTTTAACAGATTATACTGATTTTACTGATAATTCCCCCAACACATTTAACGATCATAATCTGATCCAGAAGTAATCACAGACTAAGCATGACATGAAACATCACCTTTCAATAACATAAAAGTTGTCCCCATCATCATCTTGATCAATGATGTGCTCCCCTTCTGTACATAACTTCTCAAACATGGCATCCAACACCTGAGACATCTCCTCCTGTGGTAATATGATGTAGTAATGTTTATCAAAAACAAAAGGCAAATATTTCAATTTTATGTGCAGCAACACTCACTCAGAATCAACTTCAGTTTAAATATGACTTTAAAAATTCATGCATGGTGCACTGAGTTGGGGCAAAAACCTTCAGGTTCTGCATGTCCTTTTTTAATTTAAGAGATGGCAGAGTACAAGCCATAGAAGCACTGAGGGCTTATGAAGTAATCTACTCACCGGATCCAAATTCTTGAAGAGAAGAATGTCCCTACATGCTTCCTGTAGTCTCTGTCTCTGCTCATCTGTTTTTGGGTGGGTGACCTGTGAATTAAATCAGTCCTGTTTTATTGGCCTCACAGCAGCCCACACATTAGACAACATACTGAAGACTAGACTCTAGACTCAAAGCTACAATTCGTACTGTTCAAGTAAAATCAAACCTGATAAACAAAATAAACAAAATTTACCCGTGGCTCTTTATCCTCATCATCTTCATCAGGATTAAATGCTTCAGCACACACTGCATGACAGACACCAACAAATTAATGAACTACACACTGAAAATTCTACTAAAGCTTCAAGTCTATATATAAAAAAAATAACATCGCAAAATAAAGTTTTAACACAAACACTAAAGTGCACACTGTCCTCACTCCAATCTAACAACAAAAGCCAGACCCAAAGGATGATTCAGCACCACTTCATGCAATAAATCTTTCAGTAAACACTACTTCTGTCATCTTAAGTGATGCTTTAGGGCGATGGTGATGGTGGCAGTGTTTCATATTTCCTTCCTGTGTTTTAATGGCAAGATAACAGTTTTCAAATCTTTTACTTGAATGAATGTTTCAGTTCACAAATGCAGGACATTTTGATTTAATTCTACACAAAATCATTCTTAAAACCATGAATCAAAATTTGATCTAATTTCATTTTACAGTAGCATCTTAATGTATGTTGAGGATGTTCATTTCCTGTTTTAAACAATAAATGGTACGAAATGTAGTTCAGGAAGTGAGGTAAAGTACATTCACTTACTCGTACTTATGGCCTGTCAAACAGCAAAGTTACTCTTGTGAAGCTACAACCTCACTATTATCATAAGCAAGAGATTATTATTAGTAGCAGCACCTGTCCTGAACTCCCCACCCACGTCATCCATTGACATTATTAACCAGACTCAACACGAAACTCAACACGAAATAAATCGACGCTTTACAATATGCTGAAGATGGTGAAAAAAGACAGATGGTAAAATCGTTTGTACTGGAGTAAATCTGATTCAGACTTATGTGTTGAAATTTCATATATTTCCAGCACTGACACTGTCCAGAGAGTTCCTCTTGACAAGCTTTTAAGAGCTAGATAAAACAGGGAGCAAATGTCTACCCACCTGATGCTCTTCTGATGAATCTGTTTATAACCGGGGCTGCAAAAGGATAAAATATACATTAACGTGTTAGATTTCATGATAAAGTAAGTCTATCTTACAGTAACTGAATTATCAATGGAAAGGGCTGGATAAATGTTGTACAACACCCACAGCACTACATGTGTATTAGAAAATACCAGCTCTGTGCTCATTAGGGATCCATATTCATTTGGATAAAAGCTGAATAAGGACAGCTGCTTTGATGTGCGTTTGCCTCTTTGAATCAAATTTAAATGAGAAAAAAATTCAAATGTAAAACACAGTAAAAAAGTGCAATGGTCTGACACAATGGCTTGGTATGAAATATACATTAGATAGGAGGTCTCATCCATTAATAGCCTGGCACCCAGCAAGCTCATTGGAATATCAGTGAACCACGATACCAGTGGTGTCATTTATAAACCGTGACCTGAATACACCAAAATAGTTAGTTTAATGACTGAATATAGTGTACTTATCCTTATGTAACCATTCCAGCCAGCCTTGCAGACCCCAACACTCATTGGGATGCTGTGTCAGAGCTCTGGGTTGCTATGCTACTTGCTGCACCTTATGGCAATCCTGCACGGCCATTGTATTAAATATGAACCCCTGTTTCTGCAGTAATAATAAAGCTAGGGCAGTATTTGCAGTTTTATATTGCTTTGCATCATCATTCAGTTTTCTACATCTTATTTGTCATATATTTGACACATTAATCAGTGTAGGCCCATCAGGCCTGCACCCCAAACCGAAAATATTCAAATGACCTAGAGGTGCAGGGTTTTTTCTAAAAACACACACTCACACAATCCCCCTTTTCTGCAGCTTACAGATGTCCTCATCACAAAAACGTGTCCGCACAGATGAAGAGCAGGGCACGTTCATTAAACCATCATTCAGTCTCCATGACCATATATGGAAAATGACAGAGCCATGGTGGATGCAAGGTGGCTGGCGCTGGAGCATCACTGCGCTCAATGTGTTTCTTATTTTCTCCTCCGCCAGAACAGACGGGCTACATGCTCATCATTCAAAATAAACAAAGGTTATCCACAATCACATATATGTCTGACATCTGTGAACATACCTACGAATTCCTCGTCATCGTCGTCCTCCTCCTCTCCGTTTTCAGAATCGATCTGCATGGCTTCGTCAATGAAATTGACCGCTTTTCCAGGTCTTGGGGCCGAATTTTGGTCATTGCCAAATGAGGCCTCTTTGGTCTCACTGTCCTTCAGCTGGGTGAAGTACTGTAATGCAAACTCGAGCAGATCCCTGGGCTGATTCCTCAACACTTCCACGGTAAAGCTCTGTAACAGCTCCGTCAGTCCTTCAGGAATTTCTATACTCATTCCTATTATCAGTCTATGGATGTGGACTAAACCGGTTTGCTGTGAATTTGAGGTAATCAAAAGCACACTGCTGAGATTTGTTCTTTTTAAAAAAAGGTAAATTAGCAGACGGGTGTAGTCAGGTCACCCAGTCAGCAATCCATCCACAGCGGATCCGCTCCTTTTCTTGAGTGAAAATGGCTCTGGATTTTTGATCCAAGCATCTTCTGCTGCTTCTGGCTACAGGAAACCCACGCATGTGACCCAGGAATCCATGGCAACCACCTATCCAGGGATTGCGTATGAGCAGCAGCAGCAGCAGCAGCGCAGGAACTGCAGTCAGTCGCAAAATACAAATGATGGGAGAGAGAAACAGGAAGATTGTCTCTGTCAGATATCGATAGAGAGATGAAATGGCAGATCGGAGGTCCATATTATGTCTTTTTGTTCAACAGTGAGTTTTTTATTGACATGTTTTTTCTTACTGATCTTATATGTTATAAGCCTATAAAGATTAAAAAAGATCACATTCAATAATAGAAAAATCTCTAACATAAAATCTAGCAATGATAATATTAAAAGATCAAGCAATAATAGCAAACAAAGGATTAGAAAACATGATGTCATAGATTCATGAAGAGATTGAGGAGGGGTTTGATAGAGATTTGGAATCAAACTACTTAAAATAATAATGAATAAGAGCAATGAGGGGAAAAAAACTCCAATTCCAATTATCAATTAAGATTAACTAATTAATAGCCTTGAGACAAAGGCTCATTATACCTTTAATAGCAGCAAGAGTTTGGACTCAATTATTTAAACCAGAGGGGGGAAAATGTACAAATCTGATGCTTATGTTAATGTCATGAGACCTTTCAGAGCTTTTTGACTGACAGGCAGATAGTTTTTCATTCTGTAAACTTTAGACTAAGTATTTATAAAAAAAACTACATAAATATGGGTAGTGAGCCTGTGAGTCAGATGATGCAGTTTTACAAAGTACTTAGTGAATATCAGGTATACTTCCCTTTCCCTTCCTTTACATTATCTCACACCAGAAGAAAATAATCCAAGTGTGCCCATAAACCAGAAACTCCTTCCCTCTGTGCTCTTAAATTTGTAGCTCTCAGGTTACTCAGCTCCACTGAACTCAACTTTATTTACTGGAAATAACATCCAAAGTGCTTCACAACATGGCCAGGGATAGAGGGAAAAATAGGAGGACAAGAGAGGTAAAATAAAAAATTATTTGTTTATGACACAAGACGTCAAACTCCTACAGAGAAAACCAAATGATACACAGCTTTAGAAGAAATACTGAAGGATGTGCTTATAAGGCAGTAAGTAGAATTGCATTTTAAGTGTAATATTAAAAGCACTGATGAGTAGAAGACGCCTGCTACAGGAAGAAAGGGGTTTCATAGTTTTGGAGCAAGAGACAGACATGTCGGTATGGTATTTAGACCATGATTTAGGAACAGTCAGGTGGCTGTGGTCGGAAGATCTGAGGTTATAGTTTTGATTGGTAGACTTAATGGAGAAACTGCTGTTATATGGGGGGAAATGAGAGTGTCACGTGTTATAAGGTAAGGTAAGACATTATTTATATAGCAACCTTCACAGGAGTACATAGAGTGCCTCACAGTGTAACACATTAAAAACAATAAAACAAATGAAGTTTATGTACCATCAGACAGAACACAGAAAAGTAAAAACACAATCACATGACACAGAGATTGAAGTAGACAGGGAACAATGATAAAACCAACATTGCCTAGGACAACATGAAGTCCAAGTCATTGGAAAAAAAACAAATTCAATATGAATGATTTGTTGGCGATGGATCTTGTGTTGATGAAACCGAAGTGGATGAGGTCGGCACCGCCCTACCAGAGGTGGATGCTCGGGGCAGCGCCCGGAGGCACCTGGGGCGAACTTAGCAATCCTATGCCCTGGCACTGCTGCCATCTCCGTGAACGTGTGCAACATGGATTATCATGTTGTGTTGGTATTTGGGGAGCAGAGGGCAAAGAGCAATGAATTAACAATGATCCAGATTGTCAGCAGAAGGAACTATAAATCTCTACCAAAACAGCACAGTTACTATATGCCAGAGTTATCAGTCCTCTGTGGCTCCACTATGAGACCCCTTCCCCCACTGTGGCCCATATCTGTCATCCTTTATTAAGAAGCCACAACATTTTCTCACTCACGCGAACATATGGGAGCAAGTCCATGGAGTGGCCTGTAATGCTGTGCTGCTGTTGCTCAGCTGAGCTCTTCAACTCACCATTGGAGACTTGCAGCTTTCAACTGTGAGCTGGGTAAGGGATTTTACTTGGATGTGTGCACTGCAATCCCATCCTGCTGTAAGAAGACATCAGAGACAGTTATTGGTAGAGAACAAACTGTGTGCATCGGCCCTGCTCTCTGAACCGTAGATCCTGAAGATTGTTTCTGCTTAATGCTCCCCAACAGACCAACAGAGCTCACAGCTGTTGAATTACTACTATTCAAAATGTAAAGTGTTTCTGAATTGTGAGTAAGAAGTGAAACAACTTGAATAAGGAAAATTGCAAGGTGGTTTAACCTACATAAAAGTAAGTAGGCTCTGTTGACATTTTGAACAAGACTACTTATTTAAAGAGAAATAATAGGAGTCTGTTAATCTGCTGTATTTGAAGATTAACAGAGATAGACACTTTATTAGCTCTATCTAGCTAAGACTCTTGTTATCTTACACAACAGCCCTGCAATAAACCCTACCATAACAAAGGTTATATTGTTCAGGTTATTTTTTATTAATATTTAGCCCAAGAACACTGACATCAACAGGGTGAACAGACATCAGAAACTCAGTATAACACAATATAGACCAGCAGCACCACACTTCAGCCTTATATTGAACATACTCAACATCTCTCTAAAAGAGGCTCAAACAGAGCCAAACATTAAAAAGTTTGCGCTAGAATCTGCACTTAAAGACAAATGGTGTAAGATGAAACAATACAAATTAAATTAGTTTTTTTTTTTTTTATAGATATTATGCACTGCATTAATATTGCAGTGCATATTGCCACCAAAACTACTGAAGTGTAATAGCTATCAAAAATTGCAAAATAAACAAAACACTATTAATTCTATTCAGGGTCAATGTCATAAACACATACTTTATAAAAGCATTGTAATTTTGCGGTACTATTTTATGTCACTTTAAACTGGTTCCCCACTACATTTCAGAGGGAAATATTACATTTATACTTCACTAGATTTATAGCTATACAGTTATAGTTACTACAATCTAAACAGTTAATATTTGTTATAAAACCAAAAATATGTAGTTCTGTAATTGTGGTTTATGGTGAAGAGGTGAATTCTTCCACCTCACATCAGTCTGGTCTTCAGGGGCTTAAAGTGTTTTGTTTTTTTTATTTAGATTGTTTATGGTAAAATCCTTGTGTAGCTTTACATAATTAGTTTTACCTTGTAATGAATTTATCTCATAATATCAGCAATATAACCAGCAATTTTATAATGATATAAATGGTATGATAAAGAAGATGTATAGGAATTAATTGGAGCTGGAATGCATAATGAGCATAATGCTTATTAAAGCCTTAAATACTCAAATATGGTATTATGTTTACTTATAGCTTTTTAGTGTTAGGACAACAAAGTGCTGTACGTGAGGTCTTAGGCAAGATTATTTGTTAGCTCTGTCAACATAGTTAAAGGGTTTCCTGTATTAGCACATTTAGGAATGCCTCCTTTCTTTGGAGAAAAAAAGTGTCACTCAAGAGATGGGTTACTGTGCCCCCTGCTGGACATGGTTTGACATTGTAATGCGTTATTATAAAATTACAGTATATTTTCCTCTTTGCAAATTTAAAGTCTGATGAATCATTCTGGTATTC